>CABHPH010135423.1:8004-41577 GCA_902168325.1 Peromyscus nudipes
CACACACACACACACACACACACACACACACACACACACACACACACGCTTTTATGAAATTCTCATCATTTGGCCTTGGTTGACAGAAAGCATCAGAAAGTAGCCCTCTGTTTCCTTCAGACTGACGTCCTAATTTGGAACTGGCTCTGGCCTCCCAGGAGTGCTGCTGACCTGCCTCTCTCTGCCCTCCTGTGAAGCTCGGCCTGGATTCTAGGTCTTGGCCTCCTCTAGTTCATCTCAGCCTGGTCTTTCCCCAGTGTATGGAGTTGAATTTTGCATTCCCCCAATTCACGTCCTTCCTGGACCATGAACATGTGACCTTACTTTGTAATGAGGTAGTTGCAGGTAGAACTAATTATAATAAAGCTCTGCTACAGAAGGGTGAGCCTGCAGTCCACGACTATGGCATACCTTTAAGAGGAAAAGAGACACAGAGGCACACGGGGAACTTTCCCCGTGACGGCAGTGGCGGGACGCGAGTGATGCGGGGACAAGCGAAGAACTGGTAGCAGCTACCAGTGACAAGTGACAGGAAGCCTCTACTCACACCGTGATTTTGGACTGTTAGCCTCAGTAGTATGGTTTAATAAACTTCTCTTGTAAACCAAAGTGTTTTGGGCACTAGTCTAGGGCAGCGTGGAAGACTCAGGCTCAACTGAGTGTTCAAGGAAGCTGCTGGGTGACCCAAAGGGCCTTACTCTGCTCAGTCTCCTGTTGGCTTGCAGTTTTCACCACTCCCCACCCCACCCAAGGAAGGAAGGAGTGCATGTCTACTGCCAGAAGCCACGCCAGAGGAGTAGCAGGTGGCAATTGACTTCAGGGCATCGGTTCACCAAATCCTGATGGTGAATCTCAGATAGGCAAGGCCCCGAGAGCCCGGGCCCCAGAATGTCTCTCCCTACTGCTGTGTCTTTGCGTGTTTGCTGCTGCCAATTTCCTCTGGTATCCAGCACGGTGTGAATGGCGTGCGGGAATCCCCACTGCCCTTCGTGCAGTGTGATCATCTCTTGGATATATCCTGTTCTACTGGGCATTTTTACCTGGGGATTGTTATCAAGATGATTTTCTCCTAAGCTGTGCCGATGAACTGAAGCAATGGTTTTATATAATAATAGTGTTAGTTCAAATAGGATTTTGATGATTGAGGGTTTTAATAAATATAGTAAAGGATTATGACAGAGCTTAGTTTAGTAGAAAAGTTAACGTAGGTAAAGCTGGGATAAAATGTTGCCTCTGCCCCTGATAAAGCAGAGGCTGCAGAGGATAAAAAATAAAACAAGGAAGTGTCACACAGCTAGAACACACGAGTTTCTATTGAGGAGCTGAATAGACTGTGGCTTCGGTTAATGATTAAAAAAAAAAAAGTTGAGTCCCAGTAGCCCAGCTAGCTTAAATTCTTTTAACCTTATGTTGGGAGATGTGTTCACAGGTTTCAGAGTGCATCATAGCTGAAACAAAGCTTTGAAAATAACTTAAAATTAGACTAAGATGTTTTTGTCAAATAGCTTTGAGGTGAAAAACCCAAGAAGACAATCTAAAGTTTTAGAAAGGCACATAACTGAGTGGGGGACTCATTAAGGTCAGGGATCAAAAACAAAGCAGCCCAGTTATCATTAGCTGACCTGCCTTTCTTGCTAGGATGGGATGATGATTAATTCCTTGTGTCCATTTCTGCCCTCCTCTTCCTGATATAAAAACTGTTGATGATGGGTATGCACGCCAAAGATTTAAAGTAAAGCTGACTGGTTCTTCTTCATATATAAAAGTTTAGATTTGTGATTCTTCTAAGATTTCTTATAATGTTACCTTTTAAAATAAATAATAAAATAATTGGTCCTTTCTTTGTAACCACAAAATGCAGTCTGCCAGTAAAAGAATTGGCTGAGAAAAATACCTTGCTTGCTCACACTCTGTTAATCTATAACAAGTTGCTTGGACATGAATATATGTGGGTTCTTGGGACAACTTGTTTTTCACCTGTAATATGTTTAATCATGTAAGGAAAAACATGCTGTTTTTTCACTTGTGTTCATTGTAATGATTTACTTGAAAAATAGATTGTAACCACATTGTAATTTTTATATTGCTTGAAAGATTTTGCTGGGATATATAAGCTGTAAAGGAAAAAAAATAAAGTGAGTTAGAAGGAAAACATCAAGAAAGTTAGAAGGAAAAGATAAAGAATGAGAGAAGGAAATCACCAGGAAGGATGCAGAGGAAAAATAAAAGTAGAAGAATAAAGAAATCAGAAGGAAGTCAAGAGAGTGTGTGTGTCTTTTCCCTTACTCCCTCACTGACTCCATGGATCTCCTTCGAGCCCTGTGCTGCTGCAGGCTGGTTCTCAGGCTGCAGCAGTCTAGTACAAGCTGTGGGTTAATATGAATCAGAGATAAGGTTCAAACCTTCCTTCAACACAAAGCTTATTTGCTCCAGGAAAGCAGCAGAGGCACAAAGTATCCCAAGAGTTGGAAAGATCCAGCAGGAAGATAAAATGCATGGGCTCCTCCCTGTTCTGGAGCAATCACTTCTGAGCCTACTCTCTGCTAGGCCCATGATCCCTGTGCTTCCTACCAGTGTGGCGGGCTGTGGAACACAGCTCTCCCTCTCCGGGCCAGCCTGCTCCCTGCTCTGTGGGGTTTCTGTCTTGGAGGAGAAGCCAAGGAGCTGACTCTACTCTGCCCCCCTTTCCTGTGCCTCTCCCAGCAGTGAGAGGTCCCAGGGACCAAATCATGGTCTTGAAAAACTCCTGACAACGATGTCCAAGAGGCAGCCATGTCCTCCATCGTGTGGCTCTTCTGTCTGTGATGACTCACCTGCTCACTGAGGTGTGCTGGTCATACTTCACTCATATGCTATTCACCCTCATCCAGGGAACAGTGTGTCTATCAATGGCAGTCTCCTAATACTTTCCAGCCTGTTCTCCCATACCTCTCTTCTACATCAAGAAGATTGGATCCTTCTGAGCTACAGATATGAACCAGTCGCTCACCTACTGAAGGGTCTGTCCATTGGTTCACTGTCCACCTGGCAGCCAGGCCCAGCTCCGACCATGGCCCCAGTGGTTCTCATCAGCATCCCTGTCACCTGCCTCATCATCATCATGGGCCCCAGTGGTTCTCATCAGCATCTCTGTCATCTGCTTCATCTCCCTTAACTCATAGTAGCTTCATTCCAAGATGTTAACATTCTTGGAATGAGCCTCTTTATTCTTCTCTGTGGTGTGCTAGCTCGTGGCCTTTTCTGGTCTGGGAATGCTTTTCCTTTTCTAGTCTCCCATCACTCTTTTTCATGCTCTTGGGTTTTAGTTAAGCATTGCTTTCTGGGAGAAATTTTTAAGCATGCACCATCTCCCAACACAGAGTCAGCTGCCCCACCAAGTTAACTAACCAAGTCTCACTTTACAGTTTGGAATGCTGGGCTTATTTTTGTGACTCTTGGAAGCATGCCCATCTCTTCCCCAGACAATGCCATCACTTTATCTCTGCCCCCCAGCCTATAGCCTGTGCATCAGACTCAGGAGCAGAGGCTGAGTTTTCAAAGAGCAACTACAGGTCATCCCTGAGTCTCTAGATCCTGTCTCTTTCCCATCCAGCATGTACTTTTTTACATCTAGTGTAAATGTGCATCGACTGCTAACAAAACACTAATAATCAACTGCTAATAAAACATGTGCCTCCATCCTGACAGTCTGTGCAGATAAGATGATCAGTTTGCGTGGCGTTGTGACCTTTGCTTTTCAGAGAAAACTCCTTGTGTATCCATTTGATTTAATTTGTGTTACTTCTCACTGGCTGATTTCCTTGAAGAACCATCGCCATTTTCTTTAGATCTCTGATATTTCAGACTGACAGTTGCACTTCTGAGGGAAATGATGTGTGTGTGTGTGTGTGTGTGTGTGTGTGTGTGTGTGTGTGTGTGATGAATATTTTCCATGGAGATATTTTTCAAAAAATAATCTATGTGTGTTTGGTAGGGGTGCTGCCTGCCCACTTCCGCCTCCCTCCTCTTTGCTGTCTTTTTCCAGCCCACATAATTTCTTTTCACAGTAATATTTTAGCAGCACTCTTAGCTTATCCAATTTCAGTGGTCTGAACTTTTCCAATTGAAAATACTCCCTTGGCTCATTTCTAATCATGAAGCTCACATGTATAGCCTAGATTTTTTTTCTTGTTCTGCAAAGATCTGCTAAGGGGGTGGGAGGCTTAGCTAAAACTGGGGAGACCCTCTAAAAGGAGGTGCTGAAATGTGAGCTGTGTTCACTGGAAGGAAGAGCTGTGGTGCTGAGCCAGCAGGAAACCACAGGGAACCTCCATCAGCACGTCCACTGTGTCAGGCTCTCTGCAGACAGCTTTATGTCCCTGTGTTCTGATGTTACTGAACCCTCCTCCACACTGCCAGCTCCTCAGGGGAAGTCAATTCTCTCAGCTTGTTTACTTGTCATTGAGGTCGTATTTGGTGAGCAACTAATGAGTGTGAGGATTTTCTGGACAATAAGTGGGATGAGGTGCCTGACGTTTTTGCAGATTGATGATCATGAGGTGGACATCTCAGAGTGAGAGGGACTGCTTAGGTGGCGAAGTCAGCATCCACCAGACAAGTGTCCAGTCCTTCCCCCGCTCATTTTCAGAAAAGAAAATGAACTTTCAGATGGTGCGGGAAACCCTGTGATTAGTTGAACATAGAAGGTGGGTCAGTCTGACTTCAGGACCGAGTTCTTGGCTCTTACTCTGCACTGAAGAAGAAAAGCATGGCCCTCTGGGTGCCCACTGGAGCCTCCCTTCCCATACTCTCCTGAGTGGAGTGGCCTCCTTTGTCCTAATCAAATCCCTGTCACCCAACCTTCACACTCTCCTGTCCCTGATGCCCTGACATCACAAACCTAGAAGAGCAGCGGCTTCTAGCTTTAGGTGCCGTTTGTGATCCAGTGAGTGAACAACTGTCATTAAAAGGCACACTGAGTAGCTGATTTCCTGTGATGCTACCTCATTAGCGTATGCTCTGTGGAGCTGCTCCCCCAGACACTCAGATAGTAAAATGGACAAAGACCACGGCCTAAGGGAGTTAGTTATCTTTTTCTTATTTCTCACACTAAGCCACTCCCTAGATCTTGCTCTCAAGTACAGGGGCCTGTGAGCACGCCCATGAGTAGAATGCCAACAGATTGGTACATTCAGACTGCACCTTCTCTGAATATGCTGGGACTACCCTTGCAGCATGTGGGACCACACCTGTCTGTGTTTACTGAGGGGCAGCACACTGATAGACACCTGAGATCTTTCTCCTCCCTGCTCAGATTGGACATCATCAGATGTTCTCGCACAGGGCTGGTGTGGCACCTCAGATCCCCAGGGGTATCGGGGATGATACAGAAGCAAGCGCTTTGGGAAGTTTTCTGCCAGATTCTCCTCCACACATACCCCACCCACAAAGAACACCTTCCCTTTAACACCTGCAGCCTTCACAGCTTAAAAAAATATTTCCCCAGTGGAAAACGAAACAATTTTCAAGCTGTTCCGTGCATATTAAACAGACATCTGTTTATACTACCAGCCAGCTTCAAGGAAATGTGTTTTCCTAGGGTGTTGGTTTATACAATTTAAAAATCCAAAGCATGTGAGAAATTGACTCCAACACTGGAGGCTTGCTCAGCTTTCCTTTCTGCCTCAGGCCCAGGCTGGGCCTTTACTCAGCTTCTGGGCTCCCAGGCTCCAGCTGGCCACAGTTGAAATGTCCTCTGGACTCTCAGCATCAGGGGACAGACAGTGCTTCCTTCTTTTCCTTGTCCCTTTGAGAAGTTTCCCAGCAGACTGCAGACTATCATCTCAACATCCTTACCTTCCACAGTGGGCTCGCCTGTGTCACAGCAGGTGGTAAATCGGCCTGATTTATCATTATTTGCATTTTTAATTTGAGGTATTTTAGGCCCAGAGAGATTTTTTTAAAATGGATCTTAAAATGACAGCACAAACATCGATACATAATTCATCATCTGTTTTTCATAATACGTGTGGTTAAGAATCCATTGATGCACCGAAAGGTCATTAACACTCTAACAAGATGAGGCTACGGTTTGATCTCCTTGCCTCCTACTCTTCCCTGCTGAGCTCTAGGCTGAAGCACGGGATGCCTCCAAGCTGGCACTGTACCAAAAGGAAAAGCTTCCTTAGTGTCACCTTTGCCCATCTTCAGGACCGCCAAACACTAAGTGACAGACACATTGACAGGCCACTTAGGAATATAGATGCTCCTAAATGGTAGCAAAATGTGAAGGAGCAAGAGGGTCCTGGTATCCACACTGCCTCCCTTCCTTCCAAAGCTCTGACATCATTCAGTGGTCGTCTCCTTCCTGCTCCCCACTCCATCAGGCAACACTGTCTCCAAGACCCACTTTAAGGAAAGCCAGGAAAACACACACACACACACACACACACACACACACACCTTTTGCCTTCCACGTGCCACACAGGATAGCATATAGTCAATCCCCAGTTATTTAGTGTGTGGGCTTTATTCCTCCACTGTGCTGGCTGGTTAGTTTTTGTCACTTGACACAAATTAGAGTAACTGGGAAGAGGGAACCTCACTTGAAGAATTGTGTCCATCAGATTGGCATGTGGGCATGTCTGTGGGGCATTTTCATGATTAATGATAGATATGGGAGGGTCCAGCCCACTGTGAGTGGCATCATGCATCCTGGGCTGTATAAAAAAGGTAGCTAAGAAAGCCAGGGAGAGCAAGCCAGAAGCAAGATTCCTCTAGGGTCTCTGCTTCAGTTCCTGACCCTGGTTCCTGCCTGGAGTTCCTGTCTTGGCTTCCCTTGATAATGGACTGTGACCAGTAAGCTGATACAGCCCTATTCTCCCCATATTGCTTCTGGTCTTCATGTTTATCACAGCAACAGAACGTGAACTAGAATACCCACCAAGCTTGTAGCCTTTGTTAGAACTACCCACATTTACAATGCATATCAAATGCCTCCATTAAATAAATGCACACGTATGAGAAGGTTAAACCACATACCAAGTAATCATATGCCTCAGTAGCTAGAATGATTCCTTTGGGGAATTCCTGCATTCTCTTCATCAAGTATTTCCAGAATGCCTACTAATTCACTAGGTCCCATCTGAGGAACTATTGGCTCTAATGACTCTATCAAATTTTAATACCTTTCTATATCCAAGATAAGTAGACTTAAGACAATCCTTGAGTGGCTGTGTGATTACATATATCCTCACCAAAATAGTGGCTTGTTGCATCTGACTTCAACTACAATTTACCTTGAGACCTTGACATTGGTTACGCTTCTTATTTATTACTATACTTGATTCTGTTAATAAATTACAATGACTCCAAAAACAATAGCCAAGGCAACTGAATTCAGGCTTATTAAGTATAATGTTTCCTGCCTAGGAGAAATCACTCTAGAATGTTTTAAAGGATATAAAGGGTGACATATGACATATTTCCAGTGATCCTCTGATATCTCTATGTAATTGGTGACATCTGGTCATATTTATAAAGTGGCTACCTAAACAGCAACACATAGTCCCTTGAAAAACAGAACAGACTCATCAAGGGCTTTGCAGAATGAGCTTACATGTTCTTTTTCCTCTTGTTGCAATCAGACTTTCTGCGAAGCTGCTCTCCGAGATTTATGGTGCTGGGGATGCATGTGCAGAGGCGGGTGAACGAGTTGTAAGCTCTAAAGGATCAGTTAGGTTAATTTATAATGGGCCATTTATCTGCATTCTGAAATGCATTATTTCACGTGCGCTAACTAGGAGGGTGTTAATAGCCAGTAAATGTCCTTCAGCTATTTCTCCACTCAGAGTGAACCACTACATTGTAGAAAATGTTTCTCACTGTTCATAGCCTTTCTTAATTGTCCACAATTTTCATTATTTACTTTTGAGATCAAATACCATATTTGTTTTCAAAAGATGTTTTCAAAAATCTTCCAAATTTGGACATTATGTATATTGAAGTATACCAGACTTCAGATTTCACTAATCCAAATGCCTCAGATGTATTTCCAAATGTTCGTCTAGCATTGCTTTATTTAGGTCGGCACACTCTCAGGTGTGAGATAAGTAGAGAACCATGCAATTATCCAGATAATCTGATCCAATAACATTTTTTTGCCTGCTTTTCCACCTTTGGCCAGAATTAATATATGAGTTAATTGGCTTAGCCGTTCCTGCCACACTCAATGCTGGGCAACAAGCAAAGCTCCACCGGCCTTCACTGGGCTGTCCTTGGCCTCAGGAGACCAAGGTTACTGGACAGACAAGGAAGGAGGCAACAGCTGTTTCTTGGGAGCTTCTTTGGGTTCTGCACCTCTGTCCAAATGAGGCCAAAAGCAATCTAGGATCTTGGAAGTAGCTCCGGTCCAGTGGACAGGGCTGAGTCGGAGCAGATGGAATAAAATAAGCACAATTACAGGACTCTGTTGTCACAGCCCCGTGGCCTTGTCACAGCCTGGGGCCTTCACCTCCTATTAGAAGAGCTCAGCTACCCCTGGCTTGTGGGACAAGCTTCTCCCAGCAGACAGGCGTCTTTGGTCTCACATTGCATAACCAGATTGCCTCTGTCTCTAGTTCCATCTGCACCCTCTAATTCATCTTTCTTTCCTGTCAAACAAATTTCCAAATCTCTAGCTGTCATCGTTGTAGTCCCTTAACCGTAAGTTTTTAGTGCCTTTTTATTTCCTACAGGATAGCATGCAAAGTGCTCAGACTGATGAGCAGGGTCCTGTGGGCTCTGCCCCGCCCACATTCATCCCCACACCATACCCCTTTTTGCCCCCCCCCCCCCCCCAGGAAGCACAGTAGTCACAGGGAACTTCTTCTCTGGCCCCTCCCTCCTTTGGACCATTCTAGACCTCACCTTCACCTGTCTCACCTGGGCCCAGTCCTACTGCATCTCCCTCCTCCCTTGAGTCCTGCCTGAGCAGCCTGGCCAGAGGCTCCCTTGCCTGAGGCGGGACTCATTCTGGACCACTTTATTGTACCCCATGCAGGGACACCTCTTTTGGACAATGAATTATTCACTTGTATGTGACATCTTTCCTCAGCTTGATTGCCAGCTCTGTGTGACACCTCCTTGTATTCCCATGGCACCCAGCACACAGTATGCTCTTAGCAAGTGACACAATGAGATAGACTGAGTCTAGCTGTGGTTTCCACTCTCCTGGCCACACCCCCTTCATCCTTTCTGTAAAGCAAGTAAAACTGGGAAGCTGAGACTGTGGATGAGGCTCAGGTACTTGCTAGCTGCAGTGGTTAAGAGTCGGCTTTGGGGTCTGGCTGCTCCCTTGGCTGTGTGCTTTCAGCCCTGTGCTGTCATGCAAAATAGGGTGCTGTACCCTTGACACATGGTTGTTGAGGTTAAACAAGGTTTCATAGGTAAGCCAGGTGAGTAATTGGCATGCAGCAAGTACGTAATGAATGTTTGCCCTTCTTATTAAACATTCTGTCAAAAGAGATTCTTACACCTGGGCCCAATCTTCTCTTTTAGGGCGAATGTCAGTTGACAGGGAAAGTGAAAGTTTACTCTTCAGGAATAGCCATTGGGGGCGGGAGGCCGAGGTGTTCTCAAGGTGGCTGAATTCTGGGACAACCCTGGACCTAATTCACCTTTATCTCAACCTTTATCTAAGAAGCGTTTGATTTTCTCTCTCATGTGCCTCTGCCACAGTTGATTGACAGAACAACAGCCAGATGTCACTGGATTTAAGAAAGACTGACCCTGCCTGGTATGGTACCACATACTTGTAAGCCTAGTCCCCCGGAGACTGAGACAGGGGAGTTAGGAGGCTAGCCTGGTATACACAACAAGATCCTATCTCAAAATCCTTTCAAAAGCTGAAATTCTTTTCATGGTCATTCTGAAGCCGATTGTATGACCCACCCTTCCCCACTGTGAACCCCAAAGACAAGAACCCAAGGTCTTTCACCCCGCTTTCGATGGGCACACAACCCATTTTGCTATTGGGTACGCGTGGTAGGGCCCCCAGGCCACCTGCCCACAGGATGGTGAGTGGAGGGTTACCTTGAATTCAGTTTCAATGTTGGCCAGTCTGGCTAACTCATTGCTTAGCTCCAGCGCAGTGAGGACAGGGTCTTCACTAGACAGGGACAGGTAGGCAGCGCTGGCCAGTCCTTTGTAGGCATTCATGCGTGAGCGCGAGTGGCTGAAGGAGTCCTTGCGCTGCTTCTCGGTGCATTCATTGCACTTGCAGAAGTAGTCATGAGGCCGCTCGATGCGCGCACCCTTGAGCAGCAGGATGTGCACGATCTCATACTCCTGGCAGTGTGCCGCCAGGATGATGGGCGTGATATCGTGGGAGAAGCGCGTGCCGTCCTCGTCATAGGCGTAGAAGTCATCGTCCCGCAGCTCCTGCTCAAGCGGGCTGAGCGTCAGGCGCTGACCCTGCGCGAAGGCTGGATGGTTGAGGATGGCCTCCACGATGCGCACGTAGCCCTTGCTGATGGCCAGCAGCAGCGCATCGCCCACACGTGCGAGGTTCTCCTTCTTCAGCAGCAGTTCCGTGACCTCCAGGTGCTCGTTACCCACGGCCAGCTGCAGTGCGTTCTGCCCCATGTAGTCCACACAGTTGAAATTGAGGGTCTTGGACTCCTCCAGCATTTTCCTGACCACTGGTATGTTGCCATATTCAGCCGAGTCCAGGAAGCGTTCCTCCTCAGGTGTCAGGCTGGTGCCCTTCTCGTTGAACATGTAGGCAGGACCCCGGATGGCCTGGCGGCGCCCCTTCTCCCTCAAGGTGGTGTGCCTGCGCTGCATGTTTTTGAAGGTGCTGCTCCCCAACCTGAAGGACAAGGGCAAAGAAGCTTGGTTACTTCTCTGGGGACCTGGGGACTTCGGAAGGACAAACAAAAACTGAGTTAAGAATATCGTGATTGGAATCCTGCTACACACTGTCTTTAACACTGACATCAAGACTAGCTGAATTGCCTGAAGTACTGTTCTTGTTTGTTTTGTATTTTGTTTTTGTTTTTGTTTTGTTTTGTTTCCGCCAGAAGAATACTGACTGACTTACTGTCCCTGGGATTAGAGGGGTGGGGTAAGGTGGAAAAACAGACTGAGAAGCCCTGTGACAGGGAGTGGTGTGTGTGTGTTTGTGTGTGTGTGTGTGTGTGTGTGTGTGTGTGTGCAGTAGAGCTGTGGGGAAATAGGTTGGTTGTCCATTTTATTCCTGTTTGTGTAAAGCAGAGCAGGTCCCCCAACCTCTTTGCATTCTTGTTTTCTTACCTGTACAGTGTGGACAGAGTTTCATGTGCCACAGTGTGGGTGTAAGGTGCCCGTAGAGCCTAGAGCCTTCTCACCACTGGTCTCATCTGCCCTTTCCTGTCTCTCGCTGTGCCAAGATTTGTTGGGTGGTACAGTGGAACTGGCCTCATGGTAAATGCTGCCTTTAGTTCCCATTTCTCACCCTCCACTGAGGTCTGACACTGTGGTTCGGCTGCACTAGACTGCAAGCATGGACACACAGGACTGTTCCTACATTTGCTGACAATCTCTATGTGGGCCTTGTCCACTGGTCCTCAGGCAATTCAGGCACCTACTCAAAGGCAAGGTGTGCCCGGAAGCAGGACTGGAGATCTTGCCTCTTGTGAAAGCCAGGGATCAGCCTCCTAAGGAAATCAGCCACATCTCCTTAAGACTGGATTCAGTTCAACCTGCATTCAATCTTCCAGGAGAAGAAACAGCTCAACTTACATGCCATGCTTACTTCTAAGTTGCTCTTTCCCTTGTAGCACAGAGTAGAAGTTAATACGAATCTGCTAGTAATAGTGGTTAACTTTCCCTGAGAACCTATCATGTCCCAGGGGCAGTGCTGAGAGTGCATAAGTACATCAGCTTGTGGAGTTCCTCCATCAAAGCAACAGCAAAGGCATTTTATCCTCAGATGTGCTGACAGACGAGGACTTGAACATCCGTCTTTGACTTTCACACGGCACTGGCCGTCTTGAGGTTTCTTGGCTTTGCCAAGTCACCTAAGAGTTTGCCAAGGGTTTTTGCCTTTTCTTTACTTTTGTCTATTTATTTGTGTGTGTGTGTGTGGGGGGGGTGGTGTGGGGGGAGGGATCACACGTTTAGAGGACAGGGTAACTTGAAGGAGTTGGCTTTTCTCCTACCATGTGAGTTCCAGGCATCAGACTCTCAAGTTGTCAGGCTTGCTGAGAAAGGCCTTATCTGCTGAGCCATCTCACTGGCCCTTGACGAAAAGATAACAAACTAGAAAGACTCAGTCATAATGTAATTAGAGCTTGAATCAGGCCTTTCCAGCTGGCCTCAGGACCTTGAATGGGTACCCAGTTTCTAGGTACCAGATTATGTAAAATAGAGGGGTTAGACCACATGTACCTCCAGGCCACTGAATTTTCCTGTCCCCCCAGTTATTCCTGCCCGAATTCTCCTTTTCCTATCTGTTCTCACTCATCTTGTCTGAATGATTCAGGATAGCATAACCCAGAGAGTATCTGTTTCAGAGTGAGTACCCAAGCGTTTCCCACAGTCCCAGAGAACCATCTTGCTGTTCCTGATGGTGTCTGCAGCGTGCAGAATGCTTGGTTCTTCACTCAAGCTGTCTGAAGAAATAAGCTTTTAAATCAAACTTGGTGTTTAGTGACTGGGCAGACTTTGGAATTTTGAGCTCTGTTATTTTCCTGCTCATTTAACCTATGACCTGCTCCAGCTCCTTGGGGACTGGTCTCTGCTGTAGAGCACTGGGGGTCAGAGCTTGGTATGCTAAATCCTGCCTGGAACTGGGTCACACTCCCCTTGGGAAAGCCACTGTACCACAAGGTGGGGCAGCTCTTTCATCTGCAAAAACTGAAAGAGGTAGTCATGGGAAACCCCCTCTGAGACAGCTCCAGGCTATCAATCCTGTCTGGTGAGTCCTGCTGATTCAGGAAGAGAATCCAAGCTGCCTCATTCTAAAGTGTGCTTTGGTAAAAGAATGCAGGGAAAGAGTGTGAGGGTTCAAGTTTACACGCTTCTTCTGAGCCCGTTCTTCCCAAAGTGCCATCATTTCACAGAGAAGGCTGCTCCCTCCTGCAAAAGGCAGATCCAGGTGGGGATCCCAGAGCAATCAATCCACAAGAAAGGGAGTGGCAATTAGTGTGCAGGTTTATTACCACAGGCACTTCAGGAGCGGGGAGGAGCGGGGAGAACTGTCACCTCCTTTGTCTCCCCTGACCCTTGTCCAGGCTTGAAGGAGCTTGCTTTCGGGGCCTGTCATCTGGGCACACAAACACACAGACATTGTGGAAATTGAAACCACAGAAGAGTAATTTTCTCATAGAATTATGCAGCCTGTTCCAAGATACATTTCTGTCCCTCTCAGGAGCATCTGTCTGGACTTAGTCATCACAACTCAACCCTGGGCAGAGCCATCCTATCAAGAACATGTGAGCTGTGTGTTAGGTATGAAGCAGCAGCTGTCTTCAAAAATAAAGCATGACACTTGATTCTCTCTCCCCATTCCATTAGAGGTATGTCCAAGAGGGACAGTAGTTCAGACTCCAAGGTCAAGGGTACCAAGCTATTACATAGCCAGAAGCCTTGGGGAGTAAATTCAAAGGAAATGGAATAACCACTGAACCAAGTCAGAGCAGAGAACACTTTGCAGGGAACACAGAAATACCCAATCTAAAGTCAGACTCTATGAATATTGTAGACATTGAAGCCTACAAAGTTAAAGAACACTCACATGCCTTCTGTTCATTTTTCTCATTATCAAAACGAAACAAAAGAAAAAAGTCAAAACATTAATGTGCTCATCTTTTAAATGAACAGACTGAAATAGGTGAAATTAAAAGTCAATAAGGATTAAAAGGGCAATAAGGATTGGTAGCATATGATGTTTCTATAATAATTATACTCTGTGTATGTGAGAGAGAGGGGGACATGCACATGTGAACATGTATGTGAGTCATGGCTGGCATTTGACAGCCTTGCTGTCCTTGGTAACCATGCATTTTTCCAAATGACCTTGAAAGCTGGTATAAGGTGATAAAGAAGCCTGTCTTTCACAGCCTTTAAAGCCTCAGCTTTGAGGTGCATTTGGATGTTCAAAAATTATCAGTTTTCTTCTTTTTCTAGTTGAAATTGGAATTAAAAATGAGATCTTACGAGGCTTCCAGTCATGTATGGCTAGCAACATATAACATGGGATGTGCTACTCAGTGTGATTGCTTCTAACAGGAGGGCTTCACAGCAAACCTGGAAAGGACTCAAATACTGGTAGAGCCCTTAAACCTCACCAACCCCTGTCCTAGCAACCTTTTCATGGTGGTCTTTTTAAACCTCTGCACACTTATGAATATATTTAACTTCCATGTCTTTGCCACTTAATCTTGATACTGCAGTATTCAGACTTTGAGATGTGTGTACCACGTGGGTTGGACAGAATCCACAAAAGACAACCTCTCACAAAGTGACTCAGCCCACAGTGGCTGATGGGCGGGCTCAAGCTTGAGAACTCAATGTGTTGTCCTGCTGGACCCCATCCCAGGTGTAGGGCTGATGAGGGAAAGGGCTGCCCCTCAGTGCGGCTGGCATCTGGTTGTCTTTAATGTGTTCCTTAAAAATGAACTTTGCACACAGATGCCTCTTATCTACACATGCTATTGAGATGGGTGATCTGAACATCTCAGCTAAGATACTGTGGTTTTCATTTTCCAGAATGCATACATTGACACTGGTGTCATTGAGAAGAACTCCAGAGGAGACAAAACCATCTGAGAGGAGGAATGATTAGTAAACTATTTTTATCAAGCTGCTCTTACCAATGCATCAGCCAGTCTGAAGGAAGCCAGATGTGAGTAAACCACGAAGGTAGCAGTCTTGCACCCTAACTAAGTCCAGCTGCACATGGGTATGAATTTGGAGTTAGGGTTGATCTTAATTACTGATGAAGAAAAGGCACTTAAGAAGGTCTTTTGAGAGATATGTTGTCTTTTTTCTTCCTTTCTAACATTGCTACATGCACCAAAGGTCTCTGTACAGATCATCCAAGCCTGAAATCAATTCAGTCTGTAACAGTCCCCAGCTGGATGCAGAACCAAACAAAATCCAGAATTCAGATCAGGCACCCATGGAAGCCAGCTTGGGTCTGTGCTTCCTCTCCTAATGGACATGCTCTGAGTTTTAGTCCACAAAGTGAGGAATGAGCCAATACCATGGAGTCTTCTCCGAAACCTCAGCGCTTTTGTCAGTATTCACCGAAGATTAAATAACACTTGTAGCAAGTGTCCTAGACAGTTTAGAGACAGTGACGATCAAAACCTTATGCACAGGTTCACTTAATCTATGCTGATACAATCAGCTATTGTTTCAAATGGCTGTGAACTATAGAGATGGTAAACACACATACATTTACCATGTGCCAATTACCATGTTAAGTGCTTCATATAAATTACTGTTGTAAACTATCATATGATAAGCTTAGTTATCTTCCTAAATGACTGTTCAATCATAACAATTAATATACATCAGCATTAACCACATGTTAGCCTTTAGGCTGATCACTTTACAAGAATCAACATTTTAAGTTCTAAGAAAGTATGATATTATATAGGTGCTATTTCCATCCCCATTTAGCAAACGAGGAAATAAGGCTTCAGTACATTAGCTGGGATATGCATTAGCTGCGCATCCTAAGGTATTCAAGGTGTGGACATGGCACCCTCTATTAGGTGTGTGCTCTGTTGGATTTCTTAGTTCTTGCATTCAGCTGGGATGTTGCAGGAGTCTTAGAGAGTCTTATTAATAAAATAAAACCTGAGCCAGGTATTGGGGTGAACACTGGAAGGTCAGAGAGACAGAACCAGCCACAGCTACCTCACCTCGCTGGATCCTCAGCTGGTCTTGCTTCCTCAGACTGGAAGCCTCTATGTCCTCATATCCAAATGAGTCTCAGCTGAACTGCTGCTCAAAAGCCTGAATGCTTAACCAGGCCAAAATGCCTCTCCAGGGCAAATGCCTCTAGTTTCTGGTCCTCACGCTTTATATACCTTTCTGCTTTCTACCACCACTCCCTGGGATTAAAGGTGTGGCTTTCTGGGATTAAAGGTGTGGCTTTCTGGGATTAAAGGTGTAGTATCACCGTGCCTGGCCGTTTCCAATGTGGCCTTGAACTCACAGAGATCCAGAGGGATTTCTGTCTCTGGAATGCTAGGATTAAAGGCGTGTGCTACCACTGCCTAACTTCTGTTTAATATTGTGGCTGTTCTGTCTCTGACCCCAGATAAGTTTATTAAGATACACAATATTTTGGGGAACACAATACCACCACATTTCCTCTCCTTTTGTCTAAAATTAAAATGCCTCTTGCATTTTTCTATGTTTATTCAGTATGTAAACATTCCTATTAGGGTGCAGGAACCTTGTTGGCACGGGAGTGCTCATTTATAGTGCATGTGTACCTGGTATCCAGTGTTCCCAATGTATAGGACGTGGTATATAGTCAGATAGGTCAATTCTCAAATACTTGATCTGGACTGGTCTTTAATTTTTTTAAATGATAAAGCTCCGGTATCCACTATCTTACACATACAGGACCCAGATAGTCCTATAGTTATTATTTCTTGTTTCTCACTGAGAACTCCAAAAATAAGGTAACAATTCTGAAGGAAATGAGCTCCAAGGGACTAGCTCTGCTGTATATGACACTAATGGTTTGGTAGAAGAAGCAGCTAATATCAAAAGTTCTATCTATTAATTTCTGAATGACTAGAACAGAAAACTGAAACATTGCCATTTTTTCATCATACTCCTAAAATTTGTTGTGGATTTCCAAAGGTATCCCACTTATTTCTGAGTTTCATCTTCCCAACATGTTGAAGTTGAGGTGAAAAATGCATATAAATTCCATTGTAGCCAGCAAGTCTTCATGTGTCACTGAATATCATCAAACTTAGTGCATTAATTATGGATCTAAGGCATTTGGGTGTGGGCCTAAGTTAGTGAGAGTGAAGTTTGAATACTGAGTAAAAGAAAACAGATACCTGCTTAGTTACTCCACTGTGTATGTGAGTTCATCTATTTTGCAGTCAGGCCCTACAAGGGACAAGCAGACCACCCCTGTTGTTCATGCTACTTATAGTAAGGTCTACTCTACAGTTCTGCTAAGAAGGGATGGGTTTCCATTTTGTCTTGGATTGGAAAATATCATCTAGTATTCCTGAATGTCAAATGCTTCCATTAGTAATTCATTTTCACAAAAATAACATCATTTGGGAAGAACTTATTCCTAGTATCTACAAAATGGATTAGCAATCAACTAGTACTTTGCCTGTTGTCTTTGTCTTTTTTTTAATCCTCATTTTCCTATTTAGACTGCAGAGGATATGAAACTAGATGTCTATCTCTCATATTTTACACAGTTCCAGGTAGAGCTGAAATAACCAGCTCAAATAATAATAATGTTAAAACTAGTTTTGGAATGAAATAAATGTGTACAATCCTCTGTGGGTTCCTTTACTCTGTGAAGAGTCTGGAAGGAACCAAAAGAGAAACCCATGACTTGTTTACCAGAGGAGAGGGATGACTGTTTATCACAAGCAACAGTTCCTGGTAGTTCTCATCCAAGATACCACATGCATTCTGAAATTAGCCACAATGAGGCACCACATAGTTCTGATTTTTTTTTCTGGGTTAATTACTGCCTAAAGGAGTTTGCTGGTCTACATACTTTTAAGCTAAAGAGCAAATGTTTGGGGAATTCAATATGAAATTACACTGTGACATAGAAGCTTGGGAAGTTACTGTATGGTAGATTTTATGGAGTGGATTTGTTTGATATCCATAATAGATATTCTGGATTTTATGTGAATTCATTCATAAATTTGATGTGTGCCCAATGCTTTAGAAAGAAGACCAACCAGCAGGTGGCATTCTGAGGCAAAAATTTACTGACTGTGACCAGACAGGGTCAGTCATTATTGCCTTTTCCAGATCTACCCCGAATCCATTAAATGACAATTAATGGCACAGCATCTTGGTTATTGCTACTCAGCCTTACATAAGTGAATTTACAGCTTGAACTTAAATGGGAGACTCTGTGATCTCTAGTGTCAAAGCTTATGCCCAAAGCCCTGCCCAGATTTACATCCCTTTTTATTAAAAGCATATTTGTTATTTGAAATGAATGCCTAAAGGAAACATACCGCCAGGACCTTACTTTTAACAAGAAAAAAAATAAAAGAAAGAAAGAAAACAGAAAAAAACAACCTTTTTAAAAATCACCACCTGTAGTTTTTTAATGGTGATAGTCTCTTATAATGTAGCTTTGGTTCTCCTCCCAACTCCATATTTATATTAAAATCAAACCAGAGACGCTCTTAGTCGTGCAGAAGCCGAGACAACACACATGCTCTCTTCTAGGAATAGAACTGTACTACTCCAGCATGAAAGGGTCAGGATACCAGGCTGGGCTTCCTATTTCTAAATGGCTTGTAAACTTAGACATTTGATAAAGGGGGAAATAGTCTACCAACTCAGTAGATAAGATTTCACCTCCAGGCTTAGATCCTCAAATCTAAGCAATGTCTCCGAAAGGCTAATAAATAAAAGTTCAATTCCATGTTTCAGGGAGAAAGCAGTCTCTACTGAGAAAATCAATATAAACCAACCATCATAGCCACTTACATCGAGAGTAGAACACGCAGGCTTGTCCCTCCTCTAGATGACCCAAATCCTGAGCTGAGTCGCGGGGATCTGGCTCCCCATGGGTGGCCGAGGAGGTGGTGCCGCTCTCCGTGGTGCTGAAGTCGAGAGCTGCTCCAGAGAGCGGAGTTGCTGTGTGGAAGCGCACTCTGCTTTCCTTTGTGCGGTAATGGTGAAAACTAGCCTTTTGTGGCCGTTTTGCCTTCCTGTCCTTTTCCTAATCTGGGGGAAATTTCCCAGAGAATATGAAGGAGAAGCATCCGTGTGTGAGACTGGCATGCAGCGTGATGATGGGCTGGTATAGTCCCCACCCCTTTTCCAGACGTAGCTTTGAAAGGGAGAGAGTAACTCATGTTTTTCTACCACGGCCCCTCTCAGGGTTTCTTCCTGCCCCTCCTCCTAGAACAGTGCGTAAGACACACACTCACTCACTCACTCACACATACACTCATACACACACACACACACACACACACACACACACACACACACCACTTCAGTTATGTAAAGCAAAATGAAGAGTCTTCATGAGCTTAAAGAAGTGAAAATTGGGGAATGGGTTGACTTCTACCTGTTGGTTTGTAGGTATTTACACAGGTGGGGTGGGGATTAAGAAGAAAACTAAAACCTTTTGTAAAGACACATCCACTTTCTCTTCTGAGAGTGGTGCATTCTCTAACTTGACCCTTGTTTTTTGGTCTTTTAGTATTTCCTAGGATCATCTGACATTGGTAAAAGACACTTTACAATGACTAACTTTATATGTAACTTCCCATATTTTGAAAGGAAATTCCCAGTGTACAAGTCCATTTCTCTGATAGTCCCCATTCTTTCCAATGGTCTATGATTCTTAAACACCAAGGTGACATCATGGGAGAGAAATATCCTTACCTGAAATGCCATGGCAGTTTCCAGGGTCTATTTGGGCTGCTGACTCAGGGTGTTTATTCTCTGAAACCAACTCAAGAATCAGTAATAACTGCCACCCTATAAAAAGTGCCTCTATGTGCAAATGCAACACATAAGATGAAAATGTTGGTTTCTAGTGGGTTTTGCACACTTCCATTATAGCTTTATATGCAAATCAGATCACACTGACTCATCAATATGCCACTAGCATTTTCTCTGGAGATGTGTGGAGAAAGACCCTAGGATGTTAATTTACTTATTAACTATATGACCTTGAATATAATAAATAGTTAACTTCCTTGAAACTTAGCTCCTTCATATGCAAATTGCGGGTGATAGTGGGGTTAATGGTGCCCTTTATCAATTGTTATGGTGATAATTAACTGAAATAACATATGCAAAGTACCCAAGAGAGTTGGCATTTCCTGCAGTAGTAGACACATTTAAATATTTCTCTCCCTTCTTTGTTCAAAAGAAGTTAGGGAATTCCTCTAGGAAAAACTTCCTAAGATTGATGACAAATTAATTTTATTCTGTAAGCCTCCACACAAACTTTCCAATATTAATGATGGTTTTCTCAAATAAAATACTTTTCTAAAGAAATTTTTCTTAAAATTAGGATATTTTTCTTTAAAATATTTATGGTTCTAAAGGATATAGGATTTTAATTTTTCATTAGACTCAAACAAGTAGGCGTAATCATTTGAATAAAAT
Source organism: Peromyscus nudipes (assembly GCA_902168325.1). Taxonomy (NCBI): domain Eukaryota; kingdom Metazoa; phylum Chordata; class Mammalia; order Rodentia; family Cricetidae; genus Peromyscus; species Peromyscus nudipes. The sequence continues at coordinate 28,321 of CABHPH010135423.1, forward strand.
GCTAATTTTATTAATTCTTTAATATTACTGATGCATAGAACAATATATGTGAAGCTAGCAGAAATGTCTTACACGACCACAAAGTTGGATGTATCACTGTGATACATTCTCATCATCATGACTAGTGAGTCAATATGGAGCAAGACTTTCTTAATTATAAAATACTTTCTCATGAATGCTAGTCATAGAGATGATTGTTTTTAATAAATAGCCAATAGTATAAATTCATGAAATTCTGAGATAAACTATCCTTTTTCTATCCCTAATAATTTCATTGAAAACATATTAATATGTACCAATGATGAATAAAGTTTTATTTCCATCTATGAAGGAAAACAGAGGAGTAGGAGGGGCCAAGAGAAGAAAGGGCAGTGAGCTAAATATTTTATAGAAATAATAGAAATGCTGAAGAAAGATCAGCATCATTTCAGATGAAAGTTAGTACTTTATGAAGGATGCAGCGTTCAGAGGTCTTGTTATCAGAGTGCCTTACTTATATGTAGAGAGGCATTTGTTCAATGGGCAGCTACTTATTGTCTGGAAATGTCATACCCATATGAAAGCACCATTTTTAACAAGCAGAACACTGAAGTAATTAGGTCTTTGCTATCCACATTGAGGATTGAGGATGCTATCAGCTCTTGGACTGGAAGATGTCTAAGGTTCCTCCATAAAAGGTCTTGACTTTGGCTTTCTATCAACTCAGCATGTAGGCTTACAATAGAGCGTAGAGTACATGACTTCTTGCCAAACATCTTGTGTTTGTATCTACCATTCCCTGAGTGCATCTTTCAGTTGTGTCCCCTAGAAAATGCAGATGACAGCAGCTGCTTGTGTATAGCATTACAGTGAGGCTAAAGCTGTAAGTCACACTCAGAGTTAGAGCAGTGCCTGGCATAGAGGTCAGCTTTCGCTATTACTCAGCATCTTTGAGCAGCGAGCATCCTTAGCTTTCTGTGCTCCACACAGCCCAATCAGCTTGTTGGAAGTAGAGAATACCAGTTCCTGGTGCTCCTTTCCCAGAGAATTGCTCTTTCACCCCCAGGAACTTCACAGGTGGTTCACAAGTAATCCTTGGAGGCAGCACTTCCCCATTCTCTTTTAGAGCCACAAGCATGAAAGTCTTTTTTCTAATAAGCGAGTTCTTTGGGATACTTTCTTTTTATCTCTCAGAATATTCTTAGTCTGTGCTGTTTGGTTGGGTCCTAGGCTGATGTGTTCCTTCTGTATAGCAGTACACTGGGTAAAAATCTTTACAGTGAGCATCATGTGGCAAAAATTCTATGTTCTAGACTGTTCTCAAGTCATTAAATATGTGTCTTTATTCACAATTAGAAAGTAACTGGAAATAGCAGTGTCTTCATGATAATAGGATGGTGTTTGTAGCAGGCTTTTTTGTACTGCCAGCCCCCAAAATCATGACACAAAGACTTATTAATTATGAAATCTCAGCTTTAGCTTAGGCTTGTTTCTAACTAGCTCTTATAACTTAAATTAACCCATTTCTATTAGTCTATGTGCTGTCCCATGGCTTGTGGCTTTTACCTCTCTTCCTGAATGTCCTGTTTCCTCTGCATCTGGCTGGCAATTCTGCTTTTCTTATTCCCTGAGACCTCTCTGTCTGAAAGTCCCACCTTTACCTCCTGCCTGGCTATTGGCCATTCAGCTTTTTATTAAACCAAATACAGTGACATATCTTTACACAGTATAATCAAATATCTCGCAGCAGGTGCTAAATTAATTGTATTTATACTTGTGGCTTATCAAAAGTTGTGGCTCATCCAATTTGGCATGTGCATTGAAATTTCAAAGGTTGTATTAGAATTGTATAAGCTATATAATCAGTGCATAAATTGTTGAAGGTCTTTTTTAAAGAAAGCAGAAACTAATATGAAATACTTTTAAAAATCAGCATATAAAATAATTGGTTTTACTGTGAAAATTTTATAAATGAATATAGTGTTGTGCTGGCTGGTCTTATGTCGACTTGACATGCAAACTAGAGTCATCTGAAAGGAGGGAACCTCAACTGAGAAAATACCCCCATAAGATCAGGCTGTAAGACATCTTATTAAATAGTGATTGATAAGGGAGGACCCAGCCCATTGTGGGTGTTCCTATCCCTGAGCTCATGGTTCTGAGTTCTATAAGAAAACAGGCTGAACAGGCCATGGGGAGCAAGCCAGTCAGCAGCACCCCTCCATGGCCTCTGTATCAACTCCTGCCTCCAGGTTCCTGCTCTCTTTGAGTTCCTGTCCTGACTTCCTTCAGTAATGAACAGTGACATGGAAGTGTAAGCCAAATAAATCTTTTCCTCCCCAGCTTGCTTTTTGGCCATGGTGTTTCATCACAGCAATAGAAACCCTGACTAGGACAAATGTACCTTACTCACATTGATGTCTCCATTCATCCTTTGGTATTTTTCTCTCTTCTCTCTTGATTGTCTCTTTTCTTCTTCCAAATAATATAAAATATTTATTTATATTCTACCTTGAAAAGAAATTTGAGATACTGTCATGGACATGGGAATTCTTCTTCAATAAAGGATTTGTTCAAAGATAGCATCCAGCATTCCTAGCCATCAGCATTAGCTGTAACTAGAAAAAGCTCTCTTACCTCAGCTCATGCCCTTTTGAGGGCAGATTACATTCATGAATTAGCAAAGAGGGAGAATACAGGGTACTCTAGGGACCCTCTTGTTAGCACTTCTCATTCCAGGGATTACTGCTCCATTGGACAAACCCTCATAGTTTGATTTCTCCTTCTGTCCCTTTTTCCTCTCCTCTCTCTTCATAGACATTGATCTCTAATGAATATTTTCACTCAAAAGTCTCTATCAATACTATCTCCTGGAGACTGTATTATGCTTTAGCTGGTATGAGGAATAAATTAAGAAACTAAACAATGGGGTTTTGGACAGGTTCACTACTGTCCACGTGGTAATATGTATCCCACCACAAGTCATAAATGAAACATAAATGGCTCATGTAACAAGGTGATGGTCCAGTGGTTAAATTTTCACTTGTAGTGATTTAGGAGGTAGAAGAATATACAATAGTGAGCTGTATCATGGATTGAAATGTAGGAGAACTAATGGCTGCCATAATAGTATTAGATAGCTGTTGTTAAATACTACTGATGTCTGATGGAAAGATAATGATGAGGGTGCATAACAGAATACTAATATCTGGGTGTAAAAGGCAAAGGACCCTTGTGGCATGTAAAGAAGTGCCTTTTCAGCCGAGGGAAAGTCAGTGTCTGAGTCACGGAATCTGTATTCAGAGTAATGGAATTTCACAGATGACCGACTGCTCAGCCAAGGCAGACTTGTCAAGGTTAGCATCCAGGACTAGTGGGATGAGGGTATGTGGGTTGTGGAATGACTTGGGCTTCACAGTCACCTCTGAACACTTTCAGATGTGAGGATATGACCTACCCTCTTTACTCAGTGGTGTCACCAGGCTGGGGATATAACTCAGTGGCACAACACTTGTCCAGCATACTGAACACACGAGTTGGATCCTTAGAATGGAAAGAAAAATGAGATGGAACCTGGCATCTATCTTACACTGGCAGATTTAGATGTTATATAGGCCTCATTTGTATGAAATAGCTTGTGCCTGGTGGACTCACACCACCATCGTTCTTCCCACGATGCCTGTATCAATAGGTTCATAATGCAGTAGAGGAGACTCTGAGTCAAAGCCTGGGAAGATTAATTCCCCTAAGGAGTCACAAGAACTAGCCAGCATGTACCAGGAAGAGCTGGGGGAACAGATGAAGGACTGAAGTCTCAGGATGCTGGATCAAGTGGGCCTAAAGGAAAGGTTGGCTAGCTAAGAGTTGACTAGCTACAAATTTTACCTTGAGTTATAGTATTTAATGGTTTGGCAGTGATCCTGGAGATCCTATGAACTGACTATTAAATGGCCCCTGGAAACATGAAAAAACAATGGGGTACATTGTACAAAGTTGAAATGATGTAATTTCTATTGTAGAAGGTGGAGTATATGAATAAGTCTCACAAGTGTGGAGATCCTAGAATCTGACTAGTAATGTGTATTTGTGATGCAGAATTGTGACTTTTTATTTTTAGTAAAAATTCTTAGTATACCAATCATTCAGCAAAAAAATTATGATTTATTTTATATTTGTTTACTCTCTCTCTCTCTCTCTCTCTCTTTCTCTCCCCCCCCCCCCTCTGTGTGTGTGCCTGCCCCCCCCGTGTGTGTGTGTGTGTGTGTGTGTGTGTGTGTGCGCATGTGTGTGTATGTGTATGTGCATGTGAGTGCAGGTGCCTGTGGAGGCCACAAGAGGGAGTTTAGCCCTAGAGCTGGAGTTATAGGCAGTTGTGAGCCATTTTATATGGGTGCTGGAAACCAAACCTGAATCTTCTGGAAAAATAGTACATTCTCTTAACTACTTAGCCACTTCTCCAGGCCCTCATTAACTTTCCCTCTAATAAATGAGGGACCTTGAAGGGATAAGAATGAGCTTCTGGCCTGAGACTGCACTAGGATCCCATAGCCTTTCAACAGTGGGACTTCTCTCAGAGCAGTATCAATAGGAAGATACTCCATTACAGAACTGGGCTTACTGATGGCAATATCTGGGTTGGAACCATGAAGTCAATGAGGTCAGGTGGCTATGCTTAAACATCCTGAACAAGGTTGTTACAATTACTGTAATGACCAGCCGTCAAAGGGGCATAACCCATGGAAATATGGCAACAGTTACCAGAACATAGCCTTTCTATAGACAAAACGGATAGACAGCTTCCTAGTACATTATTTTGTTTGTAATTGTGGAAATGGTTTTTCAAAGAGTAACTGCTTACTATACTAAAAAGCTGGTTCTGGATCACAAATGTGTATTATGAAGTGAAAGAAGTCTGCATGGGAAAGTAACATATTGTGTAATTCCAGCTACATGGCATCCTGAAAAAGGCAAAACTATGAATTTGGTAAAAAGACCAGTGTTTGCCAGAGCTTAGGAAGAGGGAGGACTAATGGGCAGAACACAGAGGATTGATAGGGCTGTGAAATGATTCCATATATTTGGTAAAGGAAGGGATCACACGTATTTCAAATGTTGGGACAGGGACAATACCAAGCATGAACTCTAATGTAAACTGTGGCCTTTTGTCAAAATGACCCTCTGTACAGGCCGTTTGTTGTAACATTTCTTATGCTGTTGATAATGGGGGAACCTGTGTGTGTATAGAGGCAGGGAGTGTGTGAAAACTACTTTTCACACCATTTTATTGTGAACCCGAAGAACTCTGAAACTTAGATTTTTGTTTGTTTTTTAAATCATAATTTCTTTTCTTTTGTCTGGATCTGATCCAGTGTATAGACCAGAACCTGAAGAGGTGAACCCACCCTTTGAGGGAAAGAAACAAAGGTTCTTTTCTGAGCATTGATTCCCTCTGCTCCCCAGACCTCCAGGTCCTCCGTCTTCTGGCCATTTACTTGACTTATTTTGCACTGTGAAAAAGAGGAAGGAGACTATGTGGAAATTGGGAATGCTTCTGGACACAAACTCTGAGTTGGAATTAATACTCAGAGGCCCAAAGCTGTGTCATAATCTTTTTGGTATAATAGAGACAAATAGTGACTGGGTAATAAGCATAATTCTGGCAGAGAGAAGCATGCAGGAAGCCCACAGAGTCCATGCACTTTCCTGTGAGCTATTTTACTGGCCCCCAAAAGAATGAGTATGAAGTTCTTGGCGTTTGTATCTCACATGGAGTCCTAGTCATATAGGTAAGATCCTTCACAACAAAGATGACTAAATGGCTCTCACATATTCTGCATCATGATTAAATTAAATTAAAAACTGCATAGCATCCCAGAGAAAGGAAGTGGTGGAGATCAGTGAACGAATGAATCCTTCATTCATCTAGGGTCTAAGGATTCCAAATGAATCAGTGAACAAATGAAACACAGAGAGGTGATAATTCCCAAGATTCCTTCATTTAACTGGCCCGCTTGGCACCATTGGAGTCAATGATCCTAGGATGGTAGCTGAAGATGGCTGCAAGTTCAGTTAATTAGTAGGTCTGATCACAACCATTATGCTAGGTGTGATATCTCTGTTTGAGTAGATTAATAGGCCTGAGATACATTGTCATGGTTTTGAAAAGTGTTTTCATATCCTAAATTATAAAAGAGTCTCAGATATAATTTACATTTAGGTGAAATCAAGAACAGATTATATGTATGGTTTTGCCAAAGGGCTTATGTTCACTGCCCCACCCTCTGTCGTAAGAGAGTATACAGAGTTGTAGATTATCTGGTCATACTGCAGAATGCCATGGTGATTTCGTATATTGATGATATTATTATGTTGATGGACCAGATAAGCAAGAAGTGGTTGGCCTGTCAGAAGTCCCAGTGAGATGCTCATGTTCGAGAGGCTAGGGCACAAAACCTCCCATGGGAGAAAGTGATGGGTTTGCCATCACTAACCTTCTTAGGAGTTAAGAAATTAAGATATGCCAGTAAATTTCCTCCAAAAAGACAGATCGCCATGTCTTTCAGTCTCCCACCCTGAGAAAGAAACAAAGACTGGTAATCCTCTGTGGGTTCTGGACACAGCAAATTCTACATCCAGGAATTCTGCTCCAGTTCATGTTCTGGGAGACACAAAAGGCTGACTGCAGCCCAGGGAAGGAAGTATAGCAGGAATCTTAAAGAGTCTTATTAATAAAATCAAACCTGTGGCCAGTTATTGGGGTGAATGCTGGAAGGTCAGAGAAGCAGAACAAGCCACAGCTAACCTCACCTGGCCAACTTCTCAGCTGGTCCCGTTCCCTCAGACTGGAAGCTTCTGTGTCCTCAACCCAATGGCTCTCAGCTGAACTGCTGCTCGAAAGCCTGAAGCTTAACCAGCTAAAAGCTTCTAGTTTCTGGTCCTCACGCCTTATATACCTTTCTGCTTTCTACCACCACTCCCTGGGATTAAAGGCTCCCTTTCTGGGATTAAAGGCGTGAGTCACCATGCTTGGCTGTATCCTTGAATACATGGATTTCTGCCTCTGGAATGCTAGGATTAAAGGTGTGTGCTACCACTGTCTATCCTAAGTATCTAGTGGCTTTTCTGTTCTCTGACCCCAGATAAGTTTATTAGGGTACACAATATTTTGGGGAACACAATACTACCACATTTCCTCTCTTTTTTCTAAAATTAAAAAAAGCTTATAACTAATTCAAGAAAAACTATCTAATAAGTATATACAATATATACAGTCAAAAAACTCCATTATACATATATTAACAATGTCCAGTCCAGTAGCATTTGATAAACTCAGACAAAAAATTTTCATTACTTATCCTATGTAAAACAAGTAGTTCCTTTTTAAAAGTATTTTTGTTTTCATAATAGATTCAGTAATCTACCTTTTGTCATTTTTATATCTTCCCCTTTTTCTTTTTAGAGTAGATTTGATCATTTACCCATTTATCTTATTATTTCTTTATCTTTTTTTTAAACAAAAACTCTGAATCTAATCTCCTTGTTCAGCTTTTTTCCTGACCATTAACAATTAACAACTTTTAACCAACCATCATAAACAATAACGATATCCAAAACTCATTAAACCTGGAAACAACCTAGATGCCCTTCAACTGAAGAATGGATAAATAAAATGTGGTACATATACACAATGGAATACTACTCAGCAGAGAAAAACAATGACATCATGAGGTTTGCAGGCAAATGGATTGATCTAGAAAAAATCATCCTGAGTGAGGTAACCCAGACTCAGAAAGACAAACATGCTATGTACTCACTCATAGGAGGATACTAGATGTAAAACAAAGATGACTAGACTGCTACTCACAACTCCAGGGAGGCTACCTAGAAAACAGGACCCCAAGAAAGACACAGGGATCACCCAGTGACAGAGAAATGGATGAGATCTACATGAACAACATGGATGTGAGTGGGGGTAATGAAGGGCAAGGGTCTAGGGAAAGAGAGTTTAGGGGAGCGGGAGATCCCAGCTGGATCAAGAACAGAGAGGGAGAACAAGGAATAAAAGACCATGATAAATGAAGACCACATGAGAATAGGAAGAAGCAAAGTGCTAGAGAGGTCCACAGAAACCCACAAAGATACCCCCACAATAGACTACTGGCAAAGGTTGAGAGACAGCCTGAACTGACCTACTCTGGTGATAGGATGGCCAAACACCCTAATTGTCGTGCTAGAAACCCCATCCAATGACTGAGGGAACCGGATCCAGAGATCCACAGCCAGGCCCCAGGTGGAGCTCCAGGAGTCCAATTGGCGAGAAAAAGGAGGGTTTGTATGAGCGAGAATTGTTGAAACCAAGGTTGGAAAAAGCACATGGACAAATAGCCAAACGAATGGAAACACATGAACTATGAACCAATAGCTGAGGAGCCCCCAACTGGATCAGGCCCTCTGGATAAGTGAGACAGTTGATTAGCTTGATCTGTTTGGGAGGCATCCAGGCAGTGGGACCGGGTCCTGTCCTCAGTGCATGAGCTGGCTGTTTGGAACCTGGGGCTTATACAGGGACACTTGGCTCAGCCTGGGAGGAGGGGACTGGACCTGCCTGGACTGAATCTACCAAGTTGAACTCAATCCTCAGGGGAGTCTTTGACCTGGAGGAGATGGGAATGGGGGATGGGCTGAGGGGAAGGGGGGGAGGGGGGAGAACAAGGGAATCCGTGGCTGATATGTAAAATTAAATTAATTATAAAATAAAATAAAATAAAATAAAAACAATTAACAACCAAAAACTACCCACCCCACTTCTTGGGAATGTGGGCGTCTTTTTCTTAAATTTACTTCCCGCTTTCTAGGGGTGAAGACATCTTTAAGGAATCCTAAAAAGAAATATTTTTGGTTAACTGTCAAGTCCTGTATCATTTGTCTAGTCTCTGCATAATGGGAAAGTGCAGAGCTTGTCACAAGTCCTTATTCGAGTAGTCTGTCAGGCTGGATCATCTCAGCTAGCCATCTCGAAATTGTCCTAAGCAGTTTGTAGTCCAAAGTCGATCTTTTGGTGGTGTTAATCAGCTTAATGGCTTTACCATAGTCCATGTGGAATCATCTTTGTGGGCTCATGTCTTCTTTTTGAAGATTTCAAAGTCACCGTTAGGCATGGTCATGGCTATAGTAAGCCCAGACTCTGCCATGTGAGTCATATAATCCAATGAATTCACACCAGCTGGAGGTCATCAGTGGCAGGCATGGTCTCTCTCATGCACAGTTTGAGTCATGTCTTAGTGAGAGAATCACAGCACCGGCTTTGTTCTGTGCAGTGTGCACATGTCTATAGCATTATACATATCTTGAAAACTGGCTTCTGCCATGACACTGGACTATCTGACTATGAGAAGCTGTGTGACCATGTATCTAGAACTGTGTACTGTGAGCTAGGCCCTATGAGATCCACTGTCGTGAAAGTCTAGATTGGTCTAGAACAGTCATAATAAAATCAAAGCAGTATGCTCTGACAGAGCACTAGGGGGGCAGGAGAGACAAGTAAGCTGCTTGAGCCTGGGCACTTGACCCAGCCCCATGGTGCCTTCCACTATGACACCGATGTCCCTTGCTCATCTCCCCAGATGAGGAAGGTGGGAAAAGCTGAGTTTTGTGTATAGGGAAGTTGACTTAGTACTTGAGTGCAAGTCAAAAGTACGTGGTAGATAAATTTCATTCAGGGGTAGCCTTGAAAGATGATGGAAATCCTCCCAGCCTGTAGACATAGGCCTGGTTGTTTCCTTTGTATGTAAAAAAAAAATCTGCTTTTAAATATATACAGACTCATCAGTAGCAATGAAGAACCTGGCTAGCTGGCAGGAGCCATGGCAGGAGGAAGAATGGAGGCCTGGTGAGAATAAGAGAGACCTATCTAGCTGATGTGTGTCAGGCTGTGGTCACCCACTGTAATGCTAATGTATAATGGATATGGAAACTATGGGAACTGATGATAAAGGGTCTGTGTGACCCCTAACAGTCTATATTCCCACAGGGCAAGCTTTTTTAGTTATGGCCACTGCTGAACATCAACAAGGGAGACCATTGTAAATATAATACCTTTGCTCAAGAAGGACATCAAGATTGGTAGGGTGGCTGCTCTGGGTCCTTTTCATCCTGGTAGGGTTAATGGTTTATGTTTACACATCTCACAGCCATGGACGTACGTCTGGGGTATGAATTTGCTTTTTCTGTCCACAGTGTTTCAACCAGCACTATTATCTATAAACAAATATCTACCTCTTAAATTAATGTGTAGATATTTGGTTCCTAGCATATTAGTAAGATGCATGCATGTTTTGGGGACTTTTGAGGACTTGTTTTAATGGAGATACATTTTACAGTTGTTGGTAAAGTGTTGTACTGGTCCTTGGCTCACATCAACTCTCACTGCTTTCCTCTCCAGCTCTGTTCTGTTTTGCAAAAGTGCCAACAACTGTAGCATCCATCTCCCAGGCTTCCCTATGACTTGGTAGCTATCTGGGTTTGACTCATGGCAATCACTGATAAAAGATCAATAAGTAGGAAGAAAAGAGGCATTTCTAGAACTTTCCCCCATAGATACCATCTCTCCTTAGAATTTAGCATTTACCTGGAGACCTTATTAAACCCTTAAGGACATTTTCTTCTGACTTGGACACTTTAGCCTTGAGGTGATGGTGACTCCTTGCTAGTGACAATTTTTGAGTGATCTTGTTTGGTTTCTCAGCTCATCTGTCATTCATGTAACTAATGCCAAGCTTAAAATTTAGGGTAATACATATTTAAAAATAAATGATGTTGAGACAATTTACATTTATCTAGAACAAAATAGTTTCACATCTCACACAGACAGCAGAACCAATCCCATGTTGATTGGAGACCTAAATGTAGAAAACATCCCACGTAAATGACAAAAGAAAACATGGACCATTTCACTTAGACGGGGAACACTTTCAAATATAACCACAAATCCAGAAATAGCCAAAAAGGAGGTTGACATAAGTTTCACAAAAAAATGATAAGTGTTTTTTACATGACAAAACAACTCACGTATTATCAAAGGACAATGACGAACTGGAAGACTTAGAGCTGAGGTAATTTCCCCAAGAAATAACTAATCTCGGAAGTTTGAGAAAACTAATGGGCAAGAAGACCATGATAGTTAATGCTTCTAAATACAGGAGAAGGTGGCTACACTTAGTGATAATAAGTGCAAATTAGAACATTGTGGAGAGACTGTGTCTCAACTCCTAGGTTGATCAAAAGCTCATAGTGTAGGTAACACACTTGATGAGGCTGTGGAAATTCAAATATTTTCATATAATTCCAGTAGAAATGTAAAATGATGTTGTTCCACTAGAGGGGATTTGACAAGATATAACACTTATTTTTTTGACCCAGAAAAATCCACTTAATTTTTTCTCCTGCAGACAAGCCTCCATGGATAGTATATATGCAGTTGTTTATTAAGGGGTAATTTGTGACATCTTATACTACATCAAGCCCTACACGGAAGTCCTTTTAAAGGATCACGTAGAGACAGGTGTGATGGACACAGTATTGCATACAAGGGTTTGCAGCACAGCCAGAGAACGAGAACGAGGAGGAGCCTGTATGTTCCATAGTAGAGTAATGAAATAAAGCCAATTTCAGTGGAGTTTTTACAACAGGCAACTGAAGACAGACAAGAAGGGTGTTCATTCTCACAAAACGGAAGGGGAACTAAAACACCGGCAATTCATGAACCTGTTTACTTCCAAGGAAGGTGGGAGGACATGTATGAGATTTGTCTTAGTAAACTCTCTATACAGTTTTATTTTTGAATGAAGTGAATGAAAGAGTTGGGTTTTAGCCAGAATTGTCAGCATAGACCACCATACACAGACAGATGCATGGACAGAGGACATTGTCCAGTGCTGCCTGCTGGGAGGGCTTAGCAGCAAGGAGCGCCCCAGCACGGGGTCTGGATTCCACATTCCTGTCACCACTAAGCAGCTCCTTAGAGAAATGGCCGTTCCAGACCCAGAGCAGAGACTTCGAAGGTAAACTCAAGAAACTCGATCTCCAAAGCCAAGCAACTTCACAGAGACTAGTTTGTTCATTTGAAAGAAACTTACAAAAGCTGGCTTGGGACGAATTACACACCAAAAAAAAGATTACAGCTGATTATAATGTGCACAGTAAAAGCTGAATTCATGAGTTCATAATGAGAAGAGGGTGAAGTACTTTGTAATAAATTAGCTGAAATGATACAACCAGACAATTAGTATCTCAATTGATTGTAACACTTGATTCAAGCAAGGATGAGCAGTGCATGCTGGAACTACTGGGTAAAAGTGGTCAGGGAACGGGCTACTCATGTGGTCTCAAGAATCACCCCAGAGGTATGGAGGGTGAAGGGAAACTTGTCCTTGTGAAGCAGAGGGTTCTGACGTGCCACCCCTTAGCCAAACGATCGGTCTTAGGGTCTCTAGATCAGTGGTTCTCAACCTATGGGTCATGGCCCTTTCACAGGGGTCACCTAAGACCATGGCAAAACAGAGTACATTACAATTCATAACTAGAAAAATTACAGTTATGAAGTAGCAATAGAAATACTTTTATGGTTGGGGTCACTATGTAGCATGAATCTTAAAAGGTCTTATTAATAAAAAACAAACCTGAAGCCAGGTATTGGGGTGAACGCTGAAAGATCAGAGAAACAGAACCAGCCACAGCTAACCTCACCTCGCCAGCTCCTCAGCTGATCTCGTTTGCTCAAACTGGAAGCCTCTGAGTCCTCATCCAAATAGATCTCAGCTGAACTGCTGCTAGAAGCCTAAAAGCTTAACCAGGGTCTAGTTCCTGGTCCTCACGCCTTATATATACCTTTCTGCTTTCTGCTTCCTGCTATCACTTCCTGGGATTAAAGGTGTGTGTCTCCATGCCTGGCTGTTTCCAGTGTGGCTTTGAACTCACAGAAATCTGGGTGGATCTCTGCCTCCAGAATGCTAGGATTAAAGGTGTGTGTGCCACCATTTTCTGGCCTCTATGTCTAGTGGCTGTTCTGTTCTCTGACCCCAGATAAGTTTATTAGTGTTCACAATATATTGGGTAACACAATATCACCACATCACTACAACATGAGGAACTGTATTAAAGGGTTGCAGCATTAGGAAAGTTGAGAACCACTGGCTTAGAGTGAAATAATTTGACTTATGCCTCCTGAGGGAACATAGTAAGTCAGACATTATCTACATGTGTTTGCTTAAAAAAAAAAAA
>CABHPH010135424.1:0-21575 GCA_902168325.1 Peromyscus nudipes
ATTGGTCTGGGCACGCACGGATTTCATAGCAGAAGACAGCTGGAATACTAAAGGCTGGGCTCCAGAAGTTTAGTGAGGATAGCCCTATATGGAGCTGGGTATTCACGACGTGATTAATAAATGATAGTCTCGTTGTCTCTAGCTTTGGAGAAGTGTTTGACACCTAGGAAAGACAGTTTAGATGAGAGCTCTAGGTACCTAAACAAAGACATTATCAGAACTCTCAACACAGCTGCAGAGGGACCTGCAGGAATGGCTCAGCGGCTAAGAGCACTCACTGGCTGCTCTTCCAGAGGACCCAGTTCATTTCCCAGCACCTACATGGCTGCTCACAGCTGCCTGTAACCCCAGTTCCAGGGAATCTGATTCTGTAATGTAGAAGCCGGGAAACGTGCCTCAAGAACCAGACAGTCTCAGGGTTGTGGTGGTGGTGGTGGTGCATGCCTTTGATCCCAGCACTTGGGAGGCAGAGGCAGGCAGATCTCTGAGTTCAAGGCCGGCATGGTCTACATAGCAAGTTCAGGACAGCCAGCGCTACACAGAGAAACTCCACTTGAAAAACTGAAAAACAAAACAAACAAAAAGAACAGTAGGTCACCACAGTGACTGCTGACGACAAACCTTGCTGCTGCCACCCCTGGATTCTCCCAAGTCACACCACCACTGTGAAAGGCTTTTGAATTGTCATGTATCTTTGCAGTACCTCCCATTTGTGATCTTGGTGGAAACATCAGATTGACATGAAAAAGATCTGCGTGTGTGTGTGTGTGTGTGTGTGTGTGTGTGTGTGTGTGAAGGGGTTGGAATAGAGAGAAGCCAAGAGAAGGATGATGACCTCTGTATTGGTTAGAATGATACCAGCAGCTAGAGCAAACCCAGTGGCCCGACATCACGGACTTACTGCTCATTCATAGAACATTCAGGTGCAGATACCACTGAACATAGGAGGGCAGCTTGCCTTACAAGGTGAGTCAAAGATCACAGGCTCTTCCATCTCGTGGTCCCACCACCCCTGATGTCTTTTGTATGTAACTGGAGATGGGAAGGTGACAGAAGGACAGATGTCATTCATTCTCACAAAAGACTCCAGCTCCAGGGCCAGCAAGGTGGGTCAGTAGGTAAAGGTGATTTCTTTTTGCTGCCAATTCTGGTGAGCTGTATTTGATCCCCAGGACCTACACAGTGAAATAGAGAACCCACTCCCATACACCATGGCTGGTGCCCACACCATCTACACACACAATACATATTTATTTATTTATTTATTTATTTATTTATTTATTTATTTATTCATTCATTCATTCATTTATTTATTTATTTATTTTTGGTTTTTCGAGATAGGATTTGCCTGTGTAGCCCCTGGCTGTCCTGGAAACCACTCTGTAGACCAGGCTGGCCTCGAACTCAGAGATCCACCAGACTCTGCCTCCTGAGTGGAGTACTGGAATTAAAGGCGTGTGCCACCACTGCCTAGCTAATAAGTACATTTTAAACAGACAAACAAAAATGGTAAGATTCCAACGCCAGAGCTGGGAAACAGGTCAGTCAGTAAGGTGCTTGCTGCATAAGCACAAACATTTGCATTCTGTCCCCACAACAAGGGAAAAGACAGGCTTGGCAGCATATGCTTCTGATCCCAGCTCTGGAGAGGCGGAAAGAACAGGGTCCCTGAGGCTCACTGACTAGCCAGCCTACCCTAATTGGCGAGCCCCAGGTCCTGGCGAGGGATTGTTTCTCAAAACAAAACAAAAAACAAAACAATAAAACAAACAAGGCAGATGCTCCTGGAGACTAACATCTAAGGTTGACCTCTGGCCTCCACATGTACACATATGCACACACACATACAACACATACATGAAAAACTATTCCAGCCCTACCTGGCTGACCAACTACTTTCCAATAACCATATGAACCAGTGGCAATCTGTCACACCATCACCTGGACTAAAGTCTATGGCAAAATACAGGAAGTGGGGCAGGGAACTGAGGACCAGAGGACCATGAGAGGAAGTTGTGCCTTTGAAGAATGAAAACACAGTACACTAGCAAGTTCAGGTGAGTGGAGCCCATCAATCGTTAGAACAGTTCGCTGTTGCAAAGCTTCTCTCCTGTGATGGGTAAACGGAGCTTCTACAGAACACTGGGTGAAGTTTGGGGTTGGCGGAAGTGACAAAATCGTGACTCTTTCCAGGAGACATTAAGACTAATCGAGAAGATATGTCGCTAAAAAGATAAACTTGGTTTTCTAGGCAACATTCAGGAAGTGTGGAGGGGAGGGCCAAGTGCTCCAAGAGTCCACATGGAGGAATGAGGGGCAGCGCCTACAGCAGGTGTTCGGTCATGGTCTGACAAGAAGCTGATGTCAAGGTAAGGTTAAGCGAGGAGGAGATATGTTAGAGAAATGCCCGTGAGAGTAAATGAGCAGAGAGTCAGTTGACAAGAACCTTCTGACTATAAAAACAAATTAAATATGACCCTGAGGGAAGGAGAGACGAAAGGATGGAAGGCAGGCAGAGGGGAAGTGTCTCAGACCACAGGGCAAGCTAAAAACATTGAACAAGACCATAAGAGAGCCTTGCAACAAAATCAGGCCAGATGGCTGGTCTCCCAGGAACGGATTTTCTTCAGGTTCCCTGCCACACTAAGTCCCTGCTGAAAGGAGAAGAGTGAATCCAGTCACAGGAGGCAGCAGTTGGGCCCTTGGTCAATTATTTCCTCTCATTAAACTGGAGCTAGGCTGATAGCCCCCAAAGAGCAGCAATTCTCCTATCCTGCCCACCCCCACATACTCCAGCATTGGGTCTACAAGTGTGTGTCACTACGCCTGGCTTTTTACGCTGGTGCTGAGGAGTTGAACTCAAATCCTTACATTTGTACAGGGAGTGCTGTTACCACTGAGCCATCTTTCCAGACTCCCATCCCTGTCAAGACTTTTGAGTTTAGAAAAAAATTTTATATGTATGTGTGCTTTTCCTGCGTGTATGCATGGTGCCATGTGCCTGTGTGATACCCATGGAGACTAGAATAGGGTGCAGGATACACTGGAACTAGAATTAAATATGGCTGTGAGCTGCGGGAATGAACCTGGATCCTCTGCAAGAACAGCAAGTGATTGTGACATCTCTCCAGCCCCTTTGTCTTGTTTTGTTTTGTCCTTTGAGACATGGTCCTACCTAGCCCAGGTTGACCTGAAACTTGACATGTGGCAGAGGATGATCTCAAACTCATGATCCTCCTGCCTCTACCTCTCAGGTGCTGGGACTACAAACATGCGCCACCATCCCTAGTTTCATGGATGCACTCTTATGGCCATCACAGTCTACCTCCCCCGGTTCCACACAGATCTGCCTCCTTCCGCAAGTTTAGGGATCAGTTCCTCTATGTTGTCATGGGCCTTCCAATGGGAACTCAGAAGAGAGGGGCATCAGTGGAAGGAACTTCAGGCCCCATCACTGCAGAGGTTTCAGGTAATACATCCACTCCATCTTTCACTGCCCAAATCCTTCGACCTTAGCAAAGTCCTTCTGATTTTATTTATGTTTATGTGAATGTATATGTGATGTGTGTGGAGGTGGCTGAGTGTGGGCATGTTTCGTAGCATGTGTGTGAGGTCAGAGGACAGCTTTCAGGATTCTGATCTCTCTGTAACCAGTTCCAGGATTTGAACTCAGGTTGTCAGGCTTCTACGACAAACACTTTAACCCCAGCTCTCCTGCCTAACTTTGGCAAAGACCTTAATGACCTGTGGTGATAAGACCCAAACTTTCTAGAAGGATGTAAAGCAGAAAGGTTTGCATACCTTTCTCAGGCCAGAGTTACTTCCCACGCCCAGTCCCATCAAAACAGAGCAAGAAAGCATCAGGAAACAAGCAAATGGATCTCAGGCTCCATGTGGATTTCTCCTTTTCCTCTGTCAATGCAAGGCAGCACCTCCTAAAGACTCCATAACCTCCCCGAACAGCACCGTCAACAGGGAACCAGCTGTTTAAATGCATAAGCCTGGAGGGGACATGTTCATTGAAACCACAACAGATGCTTTATCTCAAAAGTTCGTTTTAAAGGTATCATGGGGGAAATTGTCAAAATGGCCAAGAATGCCAGGTTATGACAGTCTGACCCTACCCTCTAGGCATTGGGAGGCCACAAGTGTTAAGGCTCTATTTTATCTAACCCCTCAGAAGCACTGAATGCTCCTGATCATACTTTCCAACTTCACTTCTTCTGTGGAACATTTTCTTGACTTCTTTGGTATAATAAGTGCCTGTTTTTGCTCCTACACCTCAGTCACTCATGCTTAGTCGTCATTCTTTTCTTCCTCTTCCTCTTTTTATGTATTTACTTTTTGAAGTGGGCGTATCTGAGCTGCTTAGTTTTTGTCAACATAGAAAACAGTCACCTGGGAAGGGGGAGGGCACCTCAATTGAGAAAATCCCTCCATCAAATTGGCATGTAGGCAAGTCTGTGGGGGCATTTTCTTGATTGGTGGTTGATATGAGAGAGGCCAGGACACTGTGGACAGTGCCACTCTTGGGCAGTGCTCCTGGGTTGTATAAGAAAACAAGCTGAACAACAAGCCAGTTAGCGGTGTTCCTCCATGGCCTCTGCTTTCGTTCCTATCTCCAGGTTCCCTTCATGATGAACTGTAACCTGTAAGCCAAATAAACCCTTTCCTCCCAAACTTGGTTTTGGTCAGTGTCTTAGTTACTGTTCTATTGCTGGGAAGAGACACCATGATCAAGGCAATTCTAATAAAAGAAAGTATTTAATTGGAGGCTTGCTTACAGTTTTAGAGGATTGGTCCGTGATCATGGCAGCAAGCAGACAGGCATGGCAACGGAGCAGGAGCTGAGAGCTTTATATCCTGATCTTTAGGCAGCAGGCTTAGAGAGAGACACTGGGCCTGCTATGGGCTTTTGAAACCTCAAAGCCCACCTCCAGTGACGTACCTCCTCCAACAAGGCCACACCTCTTGATCCTTCCCAAACAGTTCATCCGTCGGGGACTTAGTATGCAAATACATCAGCCTATGAAGATCATTCTCATTCAAACCACCACAGTGAAAGCTATATCATAGCAACAGAGAAGTGTGGGAATCCCCGCAAGCTCTACAGCCAGCACACAAACATTTGAGAGAGGCAAGAAGGGAGCCTGTTTCAATGTGACTTAGTTATCTGGGTTGGTTCAAACTTCAAGAATCTGACCCTGAGTGGTTTATTTTTGACATATTTAAGCACAGTACAACCTTGGAACAAAGTTTCCTCATGATAATTATCACAACAAAGCTTATGCATGACTACATCAAAACTCCTTGCAAAGTATTCCTTTTGCAAAGCACCTGTGACCTCTTCCATAAGAATGGGTTTCTGCTGGGGTAGTGGTGGCTCATGGCTTTAATCCTAGCACTCAGGAGGCAGAGGCAGGTGAGTCTATGGGTTCTAGGACAGCCAGGTCTACAAAGTGAGTTTAGGACAGCCAGAGCTTCATAGGGTAACCCTGTCTCAAAAAACAAATGAATAAAAAGAATAGTTTCTATTGACTGAAAACCAATGCTCAGGAGTCTGGGGCATTTGGTTGAAGCCTGGTTCTACAGAATAGCAAAGATCACCAGGTTAGTCACTACATCCATTCCCAGCCTTCTAGGTGGAAAACAAGTGTAAACCCCTTCCACTGAAGAGAAAAGCTTGCATGTAGAACATTCCTGGTTTCTCTAGTACTTTCTGTGAGCTCAAAGACCTTATGCCCTCCACAGAGAGGCAAACTAGAATATGGTTTCACTGTGGTACCCCAGTTGGCTTCAAACTCCTAGACTCAAAATATCTTCCTGCCATAGCCTCCAGAGTATCCAAGACTACAGCTGCACACCACAGCACCTTGTGTACTTTCTCATTACTTAGTCGATAACCTGCCTAGAGGACATTTTAAACAGACAGTGGAAGTCTGAGAGTAGAATGAGTGAATGAGTCCATCTAGGCAACATGCTGACTTCTTAGGGTTCCTATGATAAAGTTGGAAATTCTAGCTGGTGTGGCAGTTCATGCCCATGATCCCGGCATTTGGGATTTGCAAGTGGCAGGATCAGGAGGAATTCCAGGCCAGCCTTACCTAGATAAGGAGTTTCAAGACCAGCCTGGGCTACAGTGTGAGGCCATGTATCAGTACAACAAACCTTAACATGCTATTCTAGTTCACTAGCTCTTGCTGTGATGAACACCATGACCAAATACAACTCAAGGAAGAAATGGTTTGTTTCATCTTACACTTTCAGGTCACAGGTCATTGAGGAAAGCCGGGGAAGGGACTGTAGAGGAAAGCTGCTTACTGACTTGCTCCCTAGCCTTTGCTCAGCCAGTTTTTTATATAGTCCCCAAACCCCTGCCTAGAGATGTCTCCGCCTACAGTGGACTGGGCCATCTCAGTGCTCTCAATCTCTGAGCCAGCTCTCCTCGTGAGTTGATTTTAAGTACATAGAACTTTAAAGTGGTTATGAGAGTTCTAGCAGAAGAAGGGAAAAGAAGCTAGAAATGCAAATTTGAAGTTCAGAAGAAGCTCAAAGTAGAGATGTTGGTATAATGGTTCTTTAAAAGAAAAGGAGGAGAGGGGGCTGGAGAGGTGGTTCATCAGTTAAGAGCACTGTCTGCAATTCCAGAGGTCCTGAGTTCAATTCTCAACAACTACATGGTGGCTCACAACCATCCACACCTCTAGTCCTAGGGAATCCAGTGCTGTCTTTTGGCTTCTGAAGACAGTGCACACACATGGTACACAGACATCCATGAAGGCAATACACACACACACAAAAAAAAAAAGAAAGAAAGAAAGGAAGGAAGGAAGGAAGGAAGGAAGGAAGGAAGGAAGGAAGAAAGGAAGGAAGGAAGAAAGGCCCCACTGGAATCCCAAGTATTTGTTCCTGGGGATTCCTTTGGGGTCTCTGGGAGCCAAGTGTCAAGTACTATAACCTTACAGGCCACAGAAACTGTGCAGGAAGAACAGAACCTCGATGTCCCTCTGACTTCCATGAATCCCTTGCCAGAACAGCCAAGTCCAGGACAGGATTTCTCAGGTACCCAGGCTCCTTTCTGTTCTCAGCCTGATGCAGAGCATGAGAAACAACAATCTGAGGACCCAGTTTACACCGACATATCTTACATTATGCTATGATGGGACAAGGGCCGCCTGGATCTCATTGCAAATTGGGACCCTCAGAAAGAGACGTAGTTTGCTCTGTGAGGTTCACCAAAGCCTTAAGCTCCTGCAAAGAAGAAAAAGAAAGAAAGAAAGAAAGAAAGAAAGAAAGGAAGGAAGGAAGGAAGGAAGGAAGGAAGGAAGGAAGGAAGGAAGGAAGGAAGAAAAACAGAATGTGAATGAAGTTCTAGGTACCCTCAAGCATTGCAGACACCTTCTTGAGGACCGGAAGTGAAAACAGCTACCACCCCACCTTACCCTCTCTTCTCAGTTCACAGGAAAAAAGGAGGCAGTGGAGAATGAGAGGCCAGCCTTGTGTCTGCACATTTATGAGAGCAGCTTTTCATCTCTTCTCAGGAAACCGCTTTTTTGCTCATTTTAATGCTAAGTCTAATGGGAGTGGAGGGTGGTCAGAGGCAAGCTGGTTTCCTGGCTGAATGTAATCTTGGGCAAGGAACTTGATCTGAGCATGGGTTAGATGGATTCTGAGAAAAATAGCTGGGAATGAACTATCTTGGTAATGTTCTACTTGGAGCTTTCACCAGGCAATGGGGGCCTGGTAATCAGGGTACATGTAGTATAGGGATGAGGGTGTAAACTAAAAACTCTCTGCAAGTGATCAAGTCTGGTATGTACTCCGAGATCATGGCACTGTGGAGGAGTGCATGTCCAACACAAAATATGTCAAACGTGCCACCCCAATAGGCCCTGCTGCCTTGCGTGTCTTTAAGTTAATGTTGGCCAGAGAAACAGTGACAACCCTCACTAACAAACCTGCACACCTTCCTACTTGGGCAGAACTTTGTCAAGGTTTACTCTGAACATTTGCAGGACCCAGAACAAGTGAACAAATGATGACCCAACATAATATATGGAATATTTACAAGTTATAAATCATACCAACAAACTTTTAAGTAATAGATATTGTAAACTGACATTTCCTATCCTGACTGACCGGTCCCAAATTACCACACAGAGGCTTATATGAATTATAAATGCTTGGCCAATAGCTCAGGCTTATTACTAATTAACTCTTACATTTTAAGTTAACCCATATACCTTATTTAAGCTCTGTCATGTGGCATTACTAGCATGGCATGTTCATCTCCTGCTCCCTCTGCCTCTGGCTGGAGACTCCTGACTCTGGCCTTCTCCTTCCCATCATCCTTAGTTTGGTTGCCCCCTCCTATGCTTCCTGCCTGGCTACTGGCCAATCAGCATTTTATTAAACCAATTCAAGTGGCAAATCTTTACCGTGTACAAGAGGATGATTCCACAGTAATATATTTTTTTATTAAATCTTTTTTTTTTTTTTTGGTTTTTCAAGACAGGGTTTCTCTGTGTAGCTTTGTGCCTTTCCTGGAACTCACTCTGTAGCCCAGGCTGGCCTTGAACTCACAGAGATCTGCCTGCCTCTGCCTCCTGAGTGCTGGAATTAAAGGTGTGCGCCACCACCGCCTGGCCACAGTAATATATTTTATCCTCCTACTTTGACAGATGTGTTTTCAAAATAACATGCTATTGTCAGACTTTCTTTTTGGGGTCACCAGCTCCAAATAATGACATGGAAACTTTTTATTAATTGTGAAAGCTTGGCTTTAGCTTAGGCTTGTTCACAACTATCTTATAACTTAAATTAACCTATTTATATAAATCTATGTTCTGTCACATAACTTGTTACCTTTCTTCCACAATGTATGTCTGCCTTCCTCTGCGTCTCACTGGAAAAACGCACCTCTCTTCATCATAGAGTTCCTATCTCTGCTGGGTAGTCCTGCCTAGGCTCTCCCGCCTAGCTGTTGACCATTCAACTCTTTATTAAACCAATCAGGTGCCCTAGGTAGGCAAGGTAAAACAGCACCACATTTTCACACAGTGTGATAAAATATTCCACAACAACATGCAAGGCAAGGGTGGAATTCTGGATTTTTGAAATTCTTCGAGTTTCCCACCAGCATATGGCATTGTGGGTAGAGATGGTCCCCTAGCAAGACTCTTGCCTGCTTCCCTTGGCTTGGTTGATGGTCCATGGGTTTAATCTAAATTTGTTATTAAACCCTATCTGTTCAGCTCTCCTGTCTTCATCCCAGAACAATTTGCATATTTTGTTTGTTTTCAGAATGGTTGGGTTTGTCAACTTGCTAGCATTTAGCCTTTCTCCTATCACTAAAATATATTTAATTCAAAAAACGAAAATTGGTATTGAGTATTATAGCTGATCTTATGACTAATAGTCATGTCTGTCCAACTTGCAATTATTAAATATGGAAAAATACCTAATGAAAGATAACTTAGTTTTATGTTCCCCACAATGGGAAACATTTGGTCCTAAATGGGATTTTTGTGCACTAAACAGAGTCCCAGGCAATAAAATTAAAGATCATGTAATTGTTTTTATGCACTACAAAATGCAATTTGGCCCTAAAATTCCTAAAATTAACCGAAGGACAAAATCTGTGGCGGCTTCCAAAGATTACCAGTCTTGGCATGCCTGATGTAAGATGTGTGTGTGTTCATATATAAATAAAAAACAGGTTTTTCAAGGTCCTTATCTTGATCAAGGCTAGGTAAATACAACTCTAAAATGGATTCCTGAAGTCAAAATGCAATATTTACTGAAGCAGACCTGATACCTGATTCTCTGTCTACAACAATAAGGTTTTCTTATATATTGGTCTGTTCTTAGTAGCCATTACCAAAAACTGGATCATAGAAGGATTTTATATTTTATCCTTTTACTAAATACAGCAAGTAAGATTTGATGATTAGATTTCATCCAAATGCGAGGTGTGCATGTTTTTCAATGGAGTAAGAGAAAGTATGACACTCACAAAACCTGTTCTTTTGTTTTAGAGTAATTTATTTTAGGAAGGTGCTTATATGCAATGGTGCCTGTTTGGAAGTCACAAGACAACTGGAAGGAACTAGTATTCTCCTCCCACCAGGTGGACCCCAGGGAGCCAACTTCGACCACCAGGCTTGACAGGAGTTACCTCTACACACTGAGCTATCTTTATGGCCCATAAAACTTGGTTTAATGAACAAATATTTCAATCTATTTGTAAACATTGGTGTAGTATACAAAACTTTCTTTGTGCCCACCATCCTCAGTCCTCTGGATTGGGTGACTGAATGACACCATAAGAAAAAAAAAATCAATTTGACAAAAATTAATGGTCTTCCTTAGTCTGAGACACTTCCATTACTTCATCTGAATCTAAGATCCCCCCTTTTGAAAAACATCCATTGCCTTCTTGTAAATTAAGTACTGAGTATCCTATTAAAAAATTGAGTTTAAAAACTATATAAGTAATTTTTATTAGAGAGAGACATATACTATTATAATGGACTCTTATACATGATAACTAAAAATTAAGACTTGGTTATAGATTCTCTCCACAGCAAGATGCCCAAAAAAGGAAAGCCCAGAAAAATACCAGGTGATTTCATTAGTTAAAAAAAAGGGGGAGGGGATGGAGAGATGGCTTAGTGGTTAAGAGCACTGGATGCTCTTCCAAAGGACACAGGTTCAATTCCAGGCACCCACATGGCAGTTTACAACTGTCTGTAACTCCAAGATCTGATACCCTCACACAGACATACATCCAGGCAAAACATCAATGCACATAAAATAAAAATTTTTAAAAAAGGACTTTAAAAGCTGGGCGTTGGTGGCGCACGCCTTTAATCCCAGCACTCGGGAGGCAGAGCCAGGCGGATCTCTGTGAGTTCGAGGCCAGCCTGGGCTACCAAGTGAGCTCCAGGAAAGGCGCAAAGCTACACAGAGAAACCCTGTCTTGAAAAACCAAAAAAAAAAAAAAAAAAGGACTTTAAAAAGGCAGGAGAAAGCTGGGTAGTGGTGGTGCACACCTTTGATCCCAGTACTCAGGAGGCAGAAGCAGGGGGATCTCTGAGAGTTTGAGGCCAGCCTGGTCTACAGAGTGAGTTCCAGAACAGCCAGAATTGTTTCCTAGAGAAACCTTGCCTTGAAAAAAAAATAATAATAATAAAATAAATAGGGCCCTGGCATGGTGGTACATGCCTTTAATTCCATCACTCATGAGACAGAAGAAAGTGGATCTCTATGTGTTCAAGGCCAGCCTGGTCTGTATAGCAAGTTCCAGTCTAGCCAGAGCTACTATAGTGAGACTCTGTCTCAAAACAAATAAACAAACAAAACAACCCCAAACAAGACAAAATACTTATAAAAATAAGAAACAGAAAATCCAAAAAAAATTATTCTAAAGTAATAACATATATGCAGGTTTTATTTTCCAGGATATTCAACTAAAGTTGTTTATAATGGAAGAAACATATTCTACATACTTAATGAAATATTGAACTAGCTTAATGGTGGTAGCTCATGCTGTAATTCCAGCATTTTTGAGGTAGAGGTGGAAGAATCAGAAGTTCAAGATCATCCTTGACTACATAGGACTTAGAGGTTAGCCTGGGTTACATGGGATCTTGATTTTGTTGTTATTTTTTCAATGTTCTATAGTGGAAAAATGGTTAACTTAAGTATGGTCTAACTGGGCACAGTAGACCATACTTAAGTTAACCATTTTTCCACTATAATACAAGAATTCAGAAGGCAGAGGAAGGATGATCTCTATGAGCTCAAGACTAATATGGTCTACATAGTGAATTCCAGGCCAGCCTGGGCTACATAGTGAGACTCTGTCTACAAAACAAAACAAACAATGTAATTTTTTAAAATGAAGTATGAACTAAGTCTATAATCATTAAAATGATAATAAAGATGTTTAATGATAGAAAAAACAAAATTATCTGAAGGAAGAACCATGTAGGTATTTTGTTGTTGATGATTTCTTTTCACCTAAGAACATATTAAGACAGGGAAGTTTAAAAATAAGTTTACCTTGCATTTGCAGTGGGAGAGATGGTTAAGAGCACTGACTGTTCTTCCAGAGGACCTGAATTCAGTTCCTGGCACCACATGGTTACCCACAACAATCTGTAACTCAAGGGATCTGATGCCTTTTTCTGGCCTCCATGGGTACTGCATAGATGTGTACAGACATGGACGCAGACAAAACACCCATGCACATAATAGAAATAAAATTATATATTATATAAAATTATATATATAATACAATTATATTAAATTTATAATTATGAGGTGTAACTGTTAAATGCACTCTGTACTTTACTAGCTCAAATTGCCTTAGATAGGAGATATTTTGTTGTACTCTAATATAATTTGCCTGAAGATCAGAGGACAGAGCCAGCCACTAGATTAAACATAGAGGTCAGGCATTGGTGGCACACACATTTAATCCTAGCACTTAGTAGGTAGAGATTCATCTGGATCTCTGTGAGTTCAAGGCCACACTGGGCTACATGAGATTGATCCAGTCTAGAAGAGAGACAGCCAGGCGGTGGTGGCATACACCTTTAACCCCAGTATTTGGGAAGCACACATGCCATTAATCCCACCATGAGGAAGGTTTAGATAGGAAGTGAAATGGCTGGGTGGAAAAAGGCATATAAGGCGTGAGGAGATAGGAACTAGAGACCCTTTCAGCTGAGGACTCTAGAGCATTTAGTCTGAGGATTTTGTGGAGACAGGATCGGCTGAGGAGTTGGCAGGTGAGAAGTGGCTGTGGCTTGTTTCCTCTGTTCTTTCAGCATTTACCCCAATATCTAGCTCTGAGATTTTATTATAAGACCTTTTAGGATTCATGCAACATCTGGTGTCCAACTTTTGGGGTATGAATTCATGAAAAAGCTGCTTGCCAGAGCTACACATGGCCAGAGTTTCCACTCAGCCTGGGATGGAGTCCCTACCCTGATAGCTAAGTTTTTGTTACAGATTCTGCAGCAAACTCCATAGGTTTGGGGGCTCCAAAACCCGCAGGAGTTAGCTACTTTCACACATTTCCCTGTGTAGACAGCTGACTCCATAGACACTGGTTGAAGCCCAGGCCCAGGCCCAGGTTCAGGTGCTGGAATTAGCAGCTTTCGCATGGTTCTCCTGTGCAGACCGATGGATCTTTCCCGGTGGGTTGTGGCTTCCCCTGGACCCCCTCCTCAGGATGCTGCCACACTAGGTAGCTGTCTCACTTCACCATCATCTGAATCATCATTGTCAGCAGATTTGGTGAGTCAATTGGGATTTCTTAAATGGAGGAATTAGTTAAAAAAACAACAACAGCGTTTTCCCCCCCCATTAAAAAATGGGAAACATTTTTACAATGGAGGGAGTTTGGTCTCTGTTTGATAATACGATTGATGGTCTAAAAATGGAACAATTAAATAAGAGGATAATTAATGTAGATGGGATTTATGTAATGTCAATTATAAATATATTTGTTTGATCACTTCTGTTTTATCATTAAAAAAGTTGGTTAAGTGCCAAGGTAAAAGTTTTAGAAAAACCTGTTACAACAGATCGTAGAGATATTCAGACCCAGACAGAGGAATTTAAAGGAGAACCAATCTCGACATTGCATTATAAGGTGTTGCTTGAATCTTAGATGGTCTTATAGTTAAAAAACCCAGTACCAGATATTGGGGTAAAAGCTGAAAGATCAGAGAAGCATAACAGGCCACAGCCACCACCTATTACCTCACCAACTCCACAGATACTCTGACTGAAGTCCTCTAAGTCCTCATCCAAAAGGGTCTCAGCTGAACTGCTTTAGTTCCTGTTTCCTCACACCTTATATTCCTTTCTCCACCCAACCATGTCACTTCCTGGAATTAAAGGCCTGTGTGCTTCCCCGTACTGGGATTAAAGTTGTATGCCACCACTGCCTGGCCCTGTTTCCAGTGTGGCCTTGAACTCACAAAAATTCAGATGGATCTCTGCCTCCCAAATGATAGGATTAAGGGTGTGTGCCACCATTGTCTGGCCTCTATGTCTAATCTAGTGGCTGGCTCTATCCTGTGATCCCCAGGCAAGTTTATTAAGGTATACAATATATCACTAAAATAAGGTTACAGAGAAACAGCCCAAGGCTTTCAAACAGTCAACCTTAATTTATCCAGTAACCTTACAGGAACTGCCAAATGTTAGATATCCCTGCAGTATGGTTCTGGCAGTTGGCTCCACCCTCTCCTTGGGTCCATGAAAGCTGAGCCTTAAGTCTGTGGGCCTGGCTGAGAGCTGCATTTAACTGGGAGCTGCATTTAAATGAGAGCTGTGTTTAACCACCCCCCACTCTAGGAAGTTGGTGCCTGCATTGTGTCAGGCATTTTTTACTTAACTTGCTGTTTCTATTTAGCATGCCAGCTACTCAAGTGCTGTGCTACACAGCAGTGCCTCTTAAAGGTGTTTTGTTTTTTGTTTTTTGTTTTTTTTCCCAGTTTTCTCAGGCCCTCTGTGGAAATTTGAGCCCCACATTGGGTGCCATTTTGTTGAATTTTTTTTTTTTGAGCCACCAACCAGCTCTCAAGTAAAGACATGGGGACTTATTAATTACAGATACTCAGCCTTAGCTTAGCCTTGTCCCACTAACTCTTTTAACTTAATTTAACCTATTTCTATTCATCTATGTTTTGCCTCAGGGCTTCTACCCTTCTTTCATTGTGTACGTCCTACTTTCCTGCTTCCTCTGTGTCTGTCTGTCTGGCCTCTAGCATCTTCCTGGTATCTCCCTCTCTCCCCTGTCTCCCTCTTTCTCTGTTGAGACTAGATTATTCCTCCTTCTTACTCTCTTTGCCCAGAAGTCCTGCCTATACCTATACCTCCTCCATAGTTTTTGGCCATTTAGCTTTTTATTAGATCAATCAGGTGCCTTAGGCAGACAAGGTGAACAAATGCAACACCTCTTTACGTAGTTAAACAAATATTCTGTAAACAAAGGCAATACATCTTTACATAGTTAAGCTAATATTCAACAACATAAACAAATGCAACACCTCTTTACATAGTTCAACAAATATTCTGCAACAGGTATTGCTCTTGTCTACAGCCTTGCAGACTTAATTCTGCCTTACTCTGTAACCTGAAACAAGTTGCTAACCTTTTTATATCTGAGTTTCCTCATTTGTTAAATGAGGATAAATAATACCTACTTGGACTTCATGAAGGCTAAATATTTGCAATTTGCTGTAAATAGAAACTGGCACTGTGCTGGATAGTTTTCAGGTCAACTTGACATAAGCTAGAGTCATCTGAGAGGAGGGAGCCTCAATTGAGAAAAAGCCCCAGTGGTAGCACACACCTTTAATCCCAGTACTTGGGAGGTAGAGGCAGGTGGATCTCTGTGAATTCAAAGCCAGCCTGGTCTACAGAGTGGGTTCTAGGATAGCCAGGACTACACAGAGAAACAGAAAAAAATCAAAAGAGAGAGAGAGGTAGAGAGAGAGAATATGCTCCAATAATATTTTGCTGTAGGCCATTCTCTTAGTTAGTGATTGATGTGGGAGGGTCCAGTTCACTGTGGGCAGTACTACCCCCTAATATGGTGGTCCTAGGTGCTATAAGGTAGGAGGAGGAACAAGTCAGGAATCAGTGCTCTATGGTTCCTGCTTCTGTTCCTCTCTCTAGGCTACTGCCTTGAGCTCCTTCCTGTCCTGGCTTCCCTTGATGATGGAGTATAACCCTTAAGGCAAACAAAGCCTTTCCTCCCCAGATTGCTTTTGGTCAAGGCATACATCAGCAGCAGAAAAACAAAAGAACACATGCCCTTGCCTCCTGAGCCTTCTCACCATACAGATCCTTTTTTAAACATTTTTTTAAAGTGTGTGTGTGTGTGTGTGTGTGTGTGTGTGTGTGTGTATGCATGTGCACGTGTGCATGCGCACCAATGCACATATATGGAGGTCAGAGAACAGCTTTGCGCACTCAGTTCTCCCTTCCAACTTTACATAAATTTGGAGGATTGATCTCAGGTTGTCTGATGGAGGAATCTCCCTGGCCTCTAGGACTACTTTGGAAAAAATGTCAGGAATGATGGCACCTGACTAAACCCAGCACTGAGGAGACCAAGACAAGATGATGGTGAATTTGGAAACAGCTTAGACTCCACAGGCAGACCCTGTTGTGGGTTTCTTTGTTTGGCTGGGTTGTTTTGTTTTGTTTTGTTTAAGCAGGTGAAGGATCCCACCAAGTGACAGAGAAGGGCCAGAGGTTGAGCTGCAAAAGATACTTCATTCTGGTTCTAGAGAGATGGAGCACCTTCTGCTCTTGCAGAAGACCTGGTTCAGTTTCCATCTCCAGACCCAGCCTGTTACACAGTAGATAAATAGTAGATGTCTGCTGAATAATTTGGTAAATATTCTCTGGAAATCTATTCGGTAGGCAATCTTGTCTTCTGTTTCATCTTTTTTTTTTTAACTAAGTAAAAGAATAAATAGCTTTTATTTTTTGTTTTTGACACAGGATTTTACTATGTAGGTCAGGCTAGCCCCAAACTCACAAGAGATCTGCCTGTCTCTGCCTCTTAAGTACTGGGATTAAAGGCATGTGCCACCGTATCTGGCACATAAATATTTTAAAAGTATTGGGTTAATGTTTCCATTGCTTTTATAGTAAGAACAATAACAATATTAGAGTTAAACACAAATTATATTAATTATTAGTCCCGACTTAGTTAGGGTTTCTATTGCTGTGATAAAACTCCTTGAGCAAAATCACCTTAGGAGGGAAGGGCTTATTTCGTCATTCTTGTAGTTCATCAGCCATGAAAGTCAGGAACAGAAGCAGAGAACATGGTAGACCACTGCTTGCTCCTCATGGCTTGCTCACCCTGCTTTTTTATACAGCCTAGGACCACAAGCTTGGTTGTGACACCACCCACAATGGGCTGGAGCCTCCCACATATTAATCACTAATTAAGAAAACACGCTACAAGATTGCCTACAGGCCAGTCTGATGGCGGCAAGCTCTCGTTGAAGTTCCTCTTCACAGATGACTCTAGCTTGTGTGAAGAGACAAAAATGAAGCAGTCCAAGGCGCTTACCAGCCAGCCTAATACCTGAACTGGATCCCAAAGTCTACAGAGCAGAAGAACTGCCTGCCTCCGTGGGAAAGCTGTGCTGCTCTGACCTCTCTACACATGTGCCATGACATTCAAATCAACCCCCAAATAAATGTGTTAAAAAAAAAAAAAGAGGAAAAAGTAGGAGTGGGTGTGTGGGTGGGAATTACTGGGGGATGAACCCAGGATTTTAATGCAATGCTAGGCAAATGTTCTACCAATGAGCTACATCTCCTGAACCCTTTCCCCAACTTTTGTGTGACTTCAGCCTTTTCTCCCTACCCCTCCCTTCTCCTCCCCTTCTTTTTGAGACTGGCTGGCTTCAAATACTAATGCAGGATGACCTTGAACCTCCTCTCAAGTGCTGACCTGTACCATCACACTTGGTTTATTCAGTGTTGGGGATTGAACTCAGGGTTTCACGCATGCTAAGTAAACACTCTACCAACTGAGCTACAATGTCAGCCCCATTCTTTCTTCATTTCTTCCTCTACCTGGTAGTTGCTCTCCCCCCTCCAAAGTCCCTTTCCCTCCCTTTTCTTTCCTTTCCCCCCTCCTTTCCCCTCCCCTCCCCTTCTTTTCTCTGCCTTTTCCTTTCTAAGACAGAATCTCATTTGGTAGTCCAGGCTGGCTTGGGACTCACTTCAGACTCACGGAATCCCTTCTACCTCAGTGTTATTCCCACTGTGCGAGAATGAGACCACTATAGTTTTGGAACTAAATCTGAAGCCAGCTTTATTAAATACTGGCCAGGACGATGGACACTGGCCAGGTCCATACCCAGGATTCCCAGAGAATGGCACCAAATTACATTAATCAGAGGCTTTTAAGGGCTACAACGTACTTCACGCATCTGTCCAACTGGAAGCAAGTATGCATCCTGACATGCTTCCTGCCTACGTACCTCCTCTTACATGTGATCAAACACATCCTGTGCCGTTGGGGCAACCAAGCTTGTTTACAGAAAGGAAAACACTTGTTATCTTTCATGAACAACAGCCCCAGCATTCCGGGAAGTTCTCTCTCCTTGGGCAAGTGGGAGGTACAGGTTAGAGGTCTTTTCGTTTTATAGATCTCTTGAGCACAGTAATTTAAACTTAAAACACATTCAGCCATCACATTAGCCTCCCAAGTGTTGGCATTGCAGATATGAGCCACCATACCTGGTTACCCTTTCCTGTTTCTGCTGACATCGGTGTGGTGCTGGCTTACGGTTTATACCTCTATCTAGTTCAGATAGCTCCTTCTTAGACCCACAGCCCCAACCCTTAGCATCTCTCACTCCTTATTGTCACCGACTTAGTTCCATACCAAAGATCGAGGGACAGGAAGCTTTTCGTGCAACAGTCTAAATGGTTAATATTTAGGGTTTGGGGGTTGAAATTACTCAAGTGTGTGGTAGGAGAAAAAGAGACTGTGTCCTTCTACCACGTGGGTCTGGTCATGGAACTCAGGCCTCAGGCTTAGCAACAAGTGCTTTTCCGCACTGAGTCATCTCAGTGGCCTTACTTTGTAAGTTATTTATTTTTATGTGTGTTCTGCACCTGTGCTGTCAGGAGCATGTTTTCCCTGCCCCTCTGCCCAGTGCTAGACACCTGTTACTGTGCCCAGCTTTTTGTGGGGGTGCTAGGGATCCAAACTCGGGTTTGCCTAGCAGGTCCTTTATCAAAGGAGCATCCACCCAGCCCCTTATTTTTATTCCATTATTTATTTATTTTTATTATTTTAAACCATTTAGGGCTAAAACCAGGTTTAGTTGTGTCTATAATCCCACCCTTGGGACATGAAGGGGAGACGATTAGGAGCACAAGGTCATCCTCAGCTTGTAGCAAATTAGAGGCCACCCTGGGCTCCGGAACACCCTGTCTCAAGAAAAATATTTTGGCCTAAAATAAGAAACAACCAGAAAAACATTTGGATCTAAAGGTGGAGTTCAGGGGTAGATGCTTCGAAGCCTGTAGCAACCCCCTCAGTTTAGTTCCTAACTCATCAACAAAACAAAACAAACAAATCCACCATTTAAAAACGAAAAGTAAAAAACAAAACAAAACAAACGCTCCTGTCCAATGGGCCATGAAAAACAGGGCAAGGTACCGACTTGATTTTTGGACTGCCATTGGCCAGTCCCTGGGCAAGATCACCTTTAGTGAACTGCAGTAGCTCCGATGCCCGCTCCACCCCATCTATTTCCTCTGATGCCCCATTACCCTCAGGATGACCTTTATAATGTTAGTAATGTCCATTGTAATCTGATCTCTGCTTGTCCCTCCCTCTCATTTCTCACCGTTTCCTTCCCTGTACTATGTGTATCTCAGCCGGATTGTTCCTTCAGGCTCTCCTGTAAGCCCTTGCTTCCACCTAGCAGTGGTTCTTACCCTTCCTCTCTCTCCTGCTTGTCCATTAAGTCACTATTCATGTAACATTTCCTGGAACCCTGACATCTCCTCAGGTGTCCTTTCTTAGATTTTTGTAACATTTTCCTGAAGTACTTGTTGCATGGCATAAATGTATCATTTTTGCTTTAATAGGGAGCTGGGAACTCCTTGAGATTGTCTTTTTCTCTGGTGTATCCACAATGTCAGTGTTAGGCATATGACTGATGAAGACATCCTCTGCCATGTTAAAACTCCTCAGGACAAGCCGGGCGGTGGTGGTGCATGCCTTTAATACCAGCACTCGGGAGGCAGAGGCAGGTGGATCTCTGTGAGTTTGAGGCCAGCCTGGGCTACAGAGCTAGATCCAGGAAAGGCACAAAGCTACACAGAGAAACCCTGTCTCGGGAAAAACAAAACAAAACAAAACAAAACAAAACAAAACAAAACAAAACAAAACAAAACAAAACAAACCCACCCCCCCAAAACAAAACAAAACAAAACTCCTCAGGACAGTATTAGCCCTTCTTGACAGATGAAAACTGAAGCTCAGAGAATAGGAATGGTTTTCCCTAAACCTACATGGTAATTATCAGATTCAGAGCTCTTCTGATTTATCCACTGCTCCATGCTACTCCCCCAAATCCCAGGAATGGCGAGAACAAGCCAGAACACAAAATCCAGCTTTCTCAACCCTAGATTAGAAGACCTCATTTTTCTCCAGGCATGGTGACACATATCTGTAATGCCAGTACATAGGGGAGGCTGAGGTAATCAAGGCTACTCTGGTCTACATAGCAAAATGCTGCCTTAGTGACTGTTAAAGGGTTAAATCATCAGAACTTAGATCTGAGGCTCCTTTATTTCAACATGTTGGAGACCTGCTTGACCAGAGAGCTATCTCAGAGTGTGGAGCCCAGGTATATGAATTGGTGACTGAAAGCCCCTCAGGTTGTAACAGGCCATAGAGAACAGTCATCAAGAAATAGAAATTGTCCTTAGACAAATGGGGATTCTGAGATATGGGAGAAATAGACATCTCCAGGGGCAAATGGGCTGTGTTCCAAAAATTCAATTTTTAAATTGACTGTTTGGAATGCAGAACACATTTCCCCTTAGCAACAATGCTATGAATAATTGCAGATCTTTTCTCAGCAAAGTGCACGTGAACTAGTTCAACCCACAATGTTACAGAACTCTCTGCTAAGACATTTCAGAGTTGCCTTGAGAATATCCCTAAATCCTGCACCTCTGAATTATAAATAAGCTGTGTACATAGCTGCCACCCCAACTAGACTGTGAACTCTTTGAGGGCTGGAGAATGTTGAATTATTCATTTTTGTATTCTGAATGCCTGGCATATAACTGGCAATAAATGTTGGTTGCATAAATGAATGGACGAATTTAATCGGCATTTGGATGGTATTGAAAGCATCTTAGGGAATAAAGACAGTCACATTTAGTAGGTACTTTAATATGTATCTGGTACTGTACTAGAACAGCCAATAAGCAAGGCGCTTTGTTAGGGTTAGACCCAGAGAGGATGAAGGTGAAGATGTAAAAGAAATGAGTGCTAAAACCACTGAATGTTGTTTGGATGAAATAAATGCATTATGAGTGTTGATCTGAAGGTCACAGGGACATGGTCACAGGAATGGAGGTGAAAAGCTTCCCCTGAGGTGCTGGGACTGAGCTGTGAGGACTCTGACCTGTAGCCAGAAGGAGGAAATCTGGTAGGTCAGAGAGGCATTACGAAAGGACAGGAGTACTGGTTTGGATTTGAGCCTGGTCTAATTTCATCCGGTGACGGGGTTTCTATAGAGAAGTATTGTTCTGAGGCTGGGAATGTCGATTAGATGGTGGAGTGCTTCATAGCATGCACAGAGTCCTGGGCTGGATCTCCAGCACCACATAAAACCAATACAACATGGTTCATGCTTGTAATCTCAGCACTCAGAGGTGGAGGCTAGAGGATTAGTTCAAGGTCAACACCCCCCCCACTCCCCCATCCCCCCACCCCCCCACCCCCCACCCCCCCCACCCCCACCCCCGCTATCCCCCCCCCCCCC
>CABHPH010135425.1:0-14319 GCA_902168325.1 Peromyscus nudipes
AACCAACCAACCAACCAACCAACCAACCAACCAACCAACCAAACAAACAAGTAAATAAATATTTCACATTTCAAATTCTTAGACACAGACGGTTTTGTGGTAACTGTAAAGTGTTACCTGGTGCCACTTCCTGCTCATAGAGAAAAAATATGCCTCATTTCCAAAGTAAATGATAATGCAGTGTATTTAATAACAGTAAGTAGTGAAAATGAAGACTAACTTTTTGGTTTATTTGTGTTTGGTTTTGTTGTTTGTTTGTTTAGTTTTGTTTTTGTTTTTTGAGACAGAGTTTCTCTGTGTAGCCCTGGCTGTCCTGGAACTTAGAGATCCACCTGTGTCTGCCTTCGGAGTGCTGGGATTAAAGGCGTGTGCCACCACCACCTGGCTGGGTTTGGGTTTCTGAGACAGGGTCTCACTGTCTAGCTCTGGCTGTTGTGACAGTTGTGAGCTGCCATGTGGCTGTTGAGAGTCAAACCTGGAGCCCTTGAGAGAGTAGCTAGTGCGCTGTCTCTCCAATACCAGGAATATTCTTTATTGCATTTATTCATTTACTTGTTTGTTTGTTTGTGTATGTGATGGCAAACATGAGGTCAGAGGACAGCTCTTGGGAGTTGGTGTTCTCTTTCCATGATTATCTGTTGGCTGGAGAGATGGCTCAGCAGTTAAGAGCACTTGCTGTTCTTGCAGAGGAATGGAGTTCAGTTCCTAATACCTGTGTTTTTCAGCACACAACTGCCTATAATTCAGTGGTAGGGGATCTGACACCCTGTTATGGTCTCACAGATACAAATTCATACACATATACACATACTTAAAAAAGATTAGATCATCTAATCTAGTCTTATCTGTGCACTGTTGTGGTTTGTAATTTCATGCTATTTAATTTGTAGTGGATTTGTCACTCTGTAAAACTATAAACCTTAACTTTGTAAGGAAAGATGGGAAAATATGTATAGATAATTGAGAAAATTTGGTAAAATTTGGAAAGAATCCAGAAAATTATTTTAATCTGTATTTCTGTGTTTAGCTGTATTGAAATAGAAAAGAAAGTCAGAAGAAACGTTATTCTATTAACACAGAAAAGTAGATTGGAAAATTCTTTACTTTGAATCTTAGCTTTCTTGGAAGACTTTCTAGGGACCAGATAGTTGGTAGAGATAAGCTCAACCTGTTTAAAGTTTAATGTGTGATATTCAAGCTAAAGCCAAACATTCTTTTGTTGACTTGTAGATGTTGGGAACAAGAACAGTAGAAAGACTACCCAGTGTTGTTCGTTCAGTGGAGATTTTTTTTGTTTACTGGATCTTAAGCATAAAACCTTTAGCCTCATTTAGCTTAATAGTTTAGTGGGGATGGGGACACAAATAGTGAAAAGTAGCAGATAGGCAGAGGTTTCTGAAGGAAATTAGAAGTTATAAGGCATTAATTCCATTCATAAGGACTCCACCTTTATAACCTATCAATTGTCAGATGTTCTAGATCTTAGTACTTACCACTGTGGGGATTGGATTTCAACATACTAATTTTAGAAAGCGTCAAGCATTCAATTTATAACATAATGGAGGCGCATTCTGTGTGGTGGACGAGCAGCCAAGGAAGAGTAAGTGCACACAGGTCTTACTCAGGAGTCTATTGAGTATTTGAAGGAAGCCAGTATGGTTGGAGCAGAGTGATGTTGAATAGTATTAGGAGATATGATCCCAGTCATAAGTGGTAAGGACAGATCATATAGGGACTTGCAGGCCATTATAAGGACTTTGACTTTGACTTATAATTAAGTTGGAGAGTGGGTATTGACCAAATTGGAAGTAAATTTCAAAAGGGTCATGTCTCTGTGTTGATAGTTTATAAGGCATTAGTTACTTAGAGAAGTAATGGTGGTGTAGAATGTAACATAGGCCTGGGTGGTAGCAGTGACATTGGTATAAAGTGATTAGAGTCTGGATTTAATTTGATCATAAAGCTGACAAGGTTTCACTCAGATGGTGTGCTGGTTATTGTTTTGTTTGTTTTTCCCAATTTGACATAGACTAAAGTCATCTGAGAAGGACTTTTATTTGAGAAAATGCATCCATCAAACTAGTCTGTATGCAAGTCTTTGGGACATTTTCTTGAGAAATGATTGACACAAGAGGGCTCAACCTACTGTTGGTGGTACCACTCCTAGGCAGGCAGTATTGGGTTGTATAAGGAAGCAGACTGAGTAAGCCATAGGAAGCAAGCCACAGCCTCTGCTTCCGTTCTAACGTCTCTTCAGAATGGAACATAAGCTGTAAGGTTAAATACACCTTTTCCTCCCTTTTGGTCATGGTCTTTATCACAACAATAGGAAAACAAACTAGGACAGATGGTTTAACAGAAGAGAGAATGAAGACAGTTCTAAAGATTACTTACTGATTCGAGGCCAGCCTGGGCTACCAAGTGAGCTCCAGGAAAGGTGCAAAGCTACACAGAGAAACCCTGTCTCAAAAAAAAAAAAAAAAAAAAAGAAAAAAAAACGATTACTTACTGAATTGTAGAGGCTTGGATGAGGATTCTGGTTGAAGGAAAATTGAGAATTTGGTGTTTGGTCCCACTAAATTTGCCATTTCTGTTAAGCACAGTAGGGCTGGCATGTAGGTATTTGGTTAGTCAGGTCTGGAGTTTGGACAGAAAAATTTTGGGCTGTAGATAGGTACTAGTTCTTGGTACTTAAAAGGTAACTTGTGTAGACTGAAGTTTCTTGGTCCCACTGGGACAGCAGCTGTTTTTATAAAATAATCACTCAGGGGCTTAATATTAATTATACACTGTTTAGTCTATGACTCAGGCTTATTGCTGGCTAGCTATTACATCTTAAATTAACCCATTTCTATTAATCTATATATTGCCACATGGCCATGCCATTACCAGTCTGCTGGCATCTTGCTCCTTGGGTGGCTGGATGGCGTCTGCCCAGACTCCGAAGGCCCTTCTTCTTCCTTTATCTCTCTTGGATTTCCTACCTGGCTCTTATCTTGCCTTACCATAGGCCAAAATAGCTTCTTTATTAACCAATAGTAGCAACACATATTCACAGCGTACAGAAAGACCATCCTACAACACTTCCCCTTTTCTGTCTAATCAAAAAGGAAAGTTTTAGCTTCAGCATAGTAAAATTACATATAACAAAACAGTTGTCAAGCAAGAATTACAATTATAATATCTAGTGTATTTGTATTTGTCAAAATTAAAGAAAATATTCTATCATCTAATTTTGTGAGTCTAAAGTTTTATATCTAATTTATCTTTTATCATGACTAAGGAAAACTTTAACTATCTAGTCTTCAACTCCATCAAAGACCCCAGAAGGATATAATATTACCTAAGTAAACAGGAAGTACATTGCAAGCAACTTCCGTAATTCTAGAAATGACAGAGACATCTGGCTGTCTGGACAGTCATCCAAAGTTTTTCTGCAATGTTGAGGCATCCATCTTCAGCCTGTAGGCCTAGAGTATGTGGCAGACTTTTCAGTGAAGCAGGAAATTTGAAGGACTATTTTGCCTATTTTGGAAAAATTCATCAGTCACTTTTCTTTGTGTCCTGCAGAATGTCTAGCAGTTTCTTCTGTGATGCAGGAGCCTAAAGGACCATCTTGAACTGTTTTGGCAAAGTTCAGTGGTCATTTTCCCATGGGTCCTGCATGTCCATTTTATGCAACATACTGTCAAACAGTCCAGGCAAGAGCAGTTTCTTGCCCAAATGGCTAGCCTTTTCCATATTTTTGTTGTTGTTGTTTTGTTTTTTGTTTTTGTTTGTTTGTTTGTTTTTCCAAGACAGGGATTCTCTGTGTAGCTTTGGAGCCTGTCTTAGAACTTGCTTTATAGACCAGCCTGACCTTGAACTCACAGAGATCCTCCTGCCTCTGCCTCCTGAGTGCTAGGGTTAAAGGTGTGTGTTACCACCGCCTGGCTGCCTTTTCCATATTGTAAGCAAACTCCATAACGAGTTTCTTTGATGCCCATCATCCTCTTTGAAGTAATTGGTGCTGCCAGGAGCAGACATGTCTCATTGTCCAGAAAAGTCTTAAGTTTTAAAAACATATTAAATGCCATATTCTGTATGTCTTTGAAGTGTTTGAAGATTACCTACCTAATTAAAATACATCTTTGTATACCTAGAAAACTTAACTAACATGACTGTAAGTTTGATTATCATAGATGACTAATTATTAATCTGTGTTTCTTAATTATACATTACAATTTTAAATGAGTTGCATAAACATAATACTTTAAACAAGAGTAGAAATATACATGCAGTATAACAAAATTGACCTTAAACTTGTATCAGTAAACCAAAATCCATATCAGTGTAAAGTATGTTGAGATTAACAAAATATTTTTTGGATCAAAGTAGATTCAATAATCTATCTTTTTTAATCATTTCTATATCATATCCCCTTTTTTTCTTTAGAAAGAGATTGCATTTATAATCAACCCCCTTTAAATAAAAACAAACATTTATAAACAATATTTTGGGAATTTGGGCATAGCTTTTCATACCATTTCCTGCTGATTAGGGGCACTGGTAATCTTACGGGGATTCTGAGAAAATTATGGTCAAGTCTTGACTGGAGTAGTCTGTGAGGCTGCATTGTCTCAGCCAGTTGCCTTGAAGCTGTTCTTGATGTTGGATCATCTGGGCCATAGACCCTATTGGAGACCTCTGGGGGGGGTCTTCTTTGATGTAATCATATTAACCTGGAAGGAATCCACAGCTTATTATCCTCAG
Organism: Peromyscus nudipes; assembly: GCA_902168325.1. Lineage (NCBI taxonomy): Eukaryota > Metazoa > Chordata > Mammalia > Rodentia > Cricetidae > Peromyscus > Peromyscus nudipes. The sequence continues at coordinate 4,753 of CABHPH010135425.1, forward strand.
TGGAAACAAAAGCAGAACTTCTTTTCCAAAGCAACATATCCTTAGACCCAAAATGTGAAGTCAGGATACCTTTAAGATATATATGTTGGTTTAGCTAAGCAACCCATAATCAAATGTCTCTCTGCAGTTAAAAAATCCCAGAGACAACACAATAATATGCAGTATCTAGACTCCGGGTATTTTCTCTCTTTATGTGGCTTTTTTAAAAAGTTGTATTTCTTTTTTAAAGGACTTTCTCTATCCCTTTTATTTTTTTCTCCCAAGCCTATGTTTATTTTTCAACACAGTGTAACCATTTAGAGGTTTTTTTTTTTTAATCTGAATCTGTTTTATTGTATCTTTAATCCTTTTCTGACCTGGAGAGTTTTTAACCGGCTAAGCTGGGTTGCTAGAACCAAAGTGGCATCCTGGCTGCTGGCTCTGCCCCACTTGGCTTTTCAACATAGTGCAGGTACCAGTGAGTCGCTACCTCCCCAATTCTGGGAAGCAGTATTAAGTAGCATGCCTGTGTTTTTAAGCCCATGGCAGTGGCTGGGAGAAGCCTCTTTGTATTGCTGCCTGTGTGAGAGACCTAGGGAGTCTGCCATGTTGCTGCTGAAGCCTGCTGCAGCCAGGGGATGCGTTTCTGTCCCAAGGTCAGTAATGAGCGACATGAACTAGGAAGCTGCTCTGCTCTTGGTTCCATTTTGGAACCTTTTTTTTTTTTTTTTTTTTTTTTTTTTAAAGTTCTCAGGTTTTATGTGGAAATTCTTGCTAAACATCTGGGCGCCAATTGTAGCTGGAACTTTTCCTGTGTCCCGCACCTGCTAACTCCCAAATAAACACACAGAGGCTTAATTACAAACTGTTTTATCTATGGCTCATGCTTATTGTTAGCTAGTTCTTACATCTTAAATTAACCCATTTCTATTAATATATATTTTGCCACGTGGCCATGGCGTTACCAGTCCACTGGCAGGCATCTTGCTCCTTGGGCGGCTGGATGGCATCTGCCCTGACTCTGCCCTCTTCTCTCTGTTGCCAGCCAGATGCAGAGGAAGCAAGATGAGAATGCCACACTGAGAAAAGGTACCAAGTCACATGACTAAACATAGATAATAATTAGGGGTTAATTTAAGTGTAAGACTAGTCAGTAATAAGCCTAAGTTACTGGCCAAGCATTTATAAGTAATATGAAGCCTCCAAATCAATTATTTGGGAAGCAACTGCCAGGTATTTGGGATTTGCTGATGGGAGAAAACTTCCAACTGCAAACTTGAAACCACATGACTGGATGAGTTCACCGAAAAGAATGAATCTAAAAGATAAGGGAAGAGGTCTGGGACCTAAGCCAGAGAGATGGTGATCAGAGAGATGAGGAACTAGTGAGGAAGACAGAAAAGGACAAACCAAAAACAGGTGATGTCTTTCAAGTCAGGTAGAGGAAATATCTCAGAGAGGAGGAAGCTGTCAGATGAGTAAAATGATGAAGATTCAAATAAGATGGGTTCTGAGAATTGGCTGGACGTAACACTTTATACGTCATTGGCTACCTCAACAAGAGCTATTTCTGTGAACTGGTGGGTTCAGGAGAGAAGAGAGAGGAAAAATTGGACAACAGAAATTAGATAGTTCTGATTGCATCATTTTGTCTTATCAGTTCTTTCCTAAGCTGTATAGTTGCAATAACATGGCTTTTAGATTTTGGACCACACCATCTTCTAGCTTTATTATTTTAGTCAGTTTTTAAGAATTACCTCATTTTTTTTAAGAACAGGTGGATTTTATAGGCACCTGTTAGACACTTCAGTATATACTGAATGAAATAATAATGAAAACATACAAGTATTATAACAAAAACTAAATTGCAATTCTCCAAAAAAGTACTTTCTTGATAGTTTTTACTCAACAATTGGTTACACTTATGTAATGGCTTTTAAAGACCCTAATAGAGCAAAGGACTCTGTATGTATTTCGAGATGTTCTAGAAGTTTAGGAAGGGACTTCAGAAATCTTTGGTATAGGGTGAGTCTAGATGGCATATCCGTGGTTCAGCTTGTTCTTACAATGCTTTTTAATTGTTCATAGGCACTCCAGTGTGACTGCTGCATCTTTTCAGAGAAGTCAAGGATGGAAAGTTGAATGCACTGTAGGGAGGAGGACATGCTGTTGAAAAATCTTAAATCTAACTTAAATTCTAGATCTCTGCATAATATTTGTATTTCATTTAACAGTTCCTTTGACTTCCTTATTTATCATGGAATCAGTGGCAACTCTAGTTTTTCTTGTCATTTCTGTAATTTTCTTGTGGGACCATGACTTCCCTTATACAATATTTTTGTAGAGTATTCTAGCCAAGAATAAACAGTTCATTTTTATTTTAAAAATCTGCAAATATCCTCCAATAGCTTCATTAGTAATAAATATGCCGTATATTCTCTCCATACCTAGCTCGTATCCTCTATTTTTTGGATGGGAGAAGAGTCATTAATTGGCCGCCTTAAACCCTAACACAGCCCTTTTTTAAAAATGAAGATGCCTTTCATAGTTGACTGCTGAATCTGCATTGTTGTTCTCAGTTATATCTAATTATTCGTATTGTGAGATCCTCTGCACTTGTGATGCTAGTGTGTAGTGCAGCCTTTAATCATTTATTTCCTTGTAAATTTGTTGTATAATTAGACTCCTCCTTTTTATTATGATCTGGAATTCTTTCTTTTTTTTTTTTTTTTAAAGATTTATTTATTATGTATACAGCATGTATGACGGCAGGCCAGAAGAGGGCACCAGATCGCATTACAGATGGTTGTGAGCCACCATGTGGTTGCTGAGAATTGAACTCAGGACCTCTGGAAGAACAGCCAGTGCTCTTAACCTTTGATCCATCTCTCCAGCCCCTGGAATTATTTCTTAATTTGGAGAAGGGAGATAAGCAAATTCTAGAATGGTAGATCACTCTTCAACTGTATTCCTCATGTTGGCATATTGTGTTTAGACTTAGAGATGGATAAATACTTGTTTAATTATATACAGCTTTGAATCAGATTTGATTATTAGAATTAGTTTATTTTTCTTGTGTACAAAAGGCTTACTGTAGCTTAGTGAGGATTGCCTAAGTACATTTTATAGGAAAAGGCAAGTCTGTTGCGGAAGTTTTGCCACATATCATTTGAGCTGATAGAACAGAAACTTTTTAGCTGTCTTTTGTTATGTTCGGAATCTTTTCAGTACTAATCAGTAGAACACTCAGATTTCTTACCTTTTACTTCCATAGACAATATTTTACATTGAATTAGGAAAGTAGAATTGGCTTCTATGGGTACAATTACTCAATAGAGGTCCATTTTAACATCTTGTTGACTAGATCAGCATCTTACCTAGTGACTAATGTGGCAGATTTCAAAATCCTATTTTCTCAAGGTTTAGAGTAAAGCAGATTATAGGATGGAAGTAGGAATAGATATTTGGTTTGATGATTAGTGAGGGGAGAGTATTTGTGGCAGTTAAAAGTAACAAGTACTTTTATAAGATGCCTGTTTTCAATATTAAGTGGATTCCCAGATTTGTTAGGTTTTTCTATCAGTGAAGGGATCATTGTGTGAACTGTTACTATAATACTGTACAAATATTTCCCAAGACAAGCATTATTGGGTATATTTGCGTGGTGAGATGCCAGTGAATTTTGTGTATATTTTAAACTGCTCTAAAGCCTTTCTTGAATAGTGTGAATAGATAAAGGAATGGAGTTAGAGTGAAGGGAGACTTCTAATTGTGGAAAGTAGGACGTTGGACCTTGTTATAACAAAGCTATAGTCATATGTACTTGGCAGAAATCAGTTTTATTGTTATAAAGCATTTAATTGTGAAAGATGATTCCTATACAAATGAATGTAAAATATTTTCAGTGTTTTTTGAATAACATTATATCTTATTTTAAGAGCTGAATATTTTATGGTATTACTTACACTTCCTGATAGAGATGGAGGTCTGACTATTAGGAATTAAATTAGAAATTTTATCTAGACTTTGTGTTTCATTCCTTATCTTATTGGATACTAAATTAAGTAAAGTTAGCATCCATTTACTTTTTCTATAAGTATTCCTGTTTACCACCACCAGTAGCTGAGATTTCATATGTAATCAGGCATATTGCAAAAGCAAGGGCAAGCCACATTCTGTACTTTTGCTTATAAAATGTTCATAAAACAGTATGCTTCATTATTAAATAGGTGCCTATTTTAATAGTTGCTACTATGGCAGTAGCCATTAAGCTGTGTGCAGTCAGGAATAGAATTTGAGTTGTTTATATTAAACTGAGTCTAAGATGAAGAATAAAATAAAGGACATGCAGTATCCAAATGCAACTGAGAACAAAATAATTCTAAAAGGTAGTAATTTCTTTAGTTAAACAAATTCAGGAATACATATAACTCGTGTTATAAAAGGCACAAGCATTTTTAAAAGCTATGTGGTATTATCTATGACATGTATCATGAACATTAAGTTCTACCAGAAGGAAGAACATCACCATTGTCATTTACTGGGGAAATCTGAGGGTTTAAAACTATGCCAGGTAAGAAAGATAGAAAGTTCTTATTTCTAGCCAGTCCTTTAGAATTTGATTCATACCACTGAAAAAGTAAGATTTGGTAGGGTATTCTATGATCAATTGCATTTGTATATTACCAAGAAACCTCGGACTTTTAGAAATTTAGAAGTTGCAAATTTTATCGGCAGTTATTTTTCAGTGATCACATTTTTATTTAAAAGATTAGTATTAGCCAGATGGTTGTGGTTAATGCCTTTAATCCTAACATTTAGGAGGCAGAAGCAGGCAGATCTCTGTGAGAGTCCAGCCTAGTCTACAGAGTGAGTTCCAGGACAGCCAGGGCTACACAAAGAAACTCTGTCATGAAAAACCAAACAAATAAATAAACAAAATATTAGTATTTGTTTGGGGTGTGGTGGCACATACCTATAATTCCAGCACTTGGGAGACAGAAATAGAATTCTTTCAAATTTAGGCCAGCATGGTCTACACAGTGAGTCCAAGCTATCTAGGGTTACGTAGCAAAACCCTGTCTCTTAAAAAATTAAAAAAAGATTATATTTATTTATATTTATGTTCTTTTTTGACTTTTAAGTGGTGTTTTGTGTTAATAGTTGGTGGCTTGAGTTGATTTATGGGAGTTAGGGACAATAAGAATAATGTAGGAAAGTCAGGAATTGTGACTTTGCTTGTAGTTAATTTATCTTACATTATTTTTGTATGGATCTTTTATCTACACTAAAGCTGGAAATTGTGATTTTATTTGCAGTTAGTTATATCTTACAGCATTTTTTTTATGGGTCTTTTATCCACAGCAGGAAATGGGCTTCCTGGTATAAGTAAAGCATATTACTTTAAATATGTGATAAAGCGCAAGGGACTGTGATGTTGTAATTTTCATAGTAGTTCTGTGGAATTAATGTGACTGTCGGTATCACACTGTTAGATGTACTTTACCTTTAATTTAGGTTAATCTTGAAAGTGGTTATTGTGAAAAGCTTCAGTTTTCAACAGTGCTGACATTTTTTTAACAATTAGCAAAACTTACAGTTTTGAATTGCCTTCAAAGCCTATAGCACAAAATTCTTTACATTATCTTTATTGTAAACAAATCTTTAAGGATTTGATTTTTGGCAATAGTTAATAGTCATTTGGAGCTAAATTTGTGAAATTAAGTTGTCAAGCTCTGAAAAATAGTTTATGTTGATGAAGAGATCTGAATGTAGAACAAGCACTCTACCAGCAAGGTGAATCCTCAGCCCCTGTCAGTAATTTTTTTCAAGGCAGGCATGGTAGCCCACACCTGTAATTCTAGCAACTAGGATCACCAGTTCAAAACCAGCCTGTCTTACATGGTAAGATCAAGGCCATTCTGAGCTGAATAGCAAAACTTCATCTCAAAAAAGAGAAATAACTAACTGCCCTCAGTGGTAGAATACTTGCCTAGCATGTGCAAAGCCTTATAAGGTAAAAGAATGTATTAGAGTAACTAACCTTTGGGGGAAAGTATAAAAAAAATGTATAAATACAAATATTAAAAATAATGGAGTAATATCTCCATCTTGTGGTCTTTTTCGGATATTGCCATTAAGAATGTTGTGGGGTTGTGTTTTCACAACTGTTGGCATAAGTAAGAATACAGTTTAAGACAGGTAAAAATGAGAGCTAGAGATTTCCTGTGTATTCTGCAGGAACCTTGAACTGAGCTTCCCAGTTAACTCACTAGATATGAGTGTTTTGTCCTATGTGTTTATACTTCAGTGTGTCTTACATTACACATAAGCCTGCTGGGAACACCTTGGTATATGTGTGGTTCTCACAGTAAATAGATTAATCATAAAAGTCTCCTTCAAATTAGGCTTATCAAAACTTTTTGTAAACTAAAGGCCCTCATTTGGCTGCCATATAAATAAAAGCATTAACGTGAGCCCGGGAATCAAGCCAAAGGAAGAACCAAAGTGTTTGCATTAATGTTACTCAGTTACATGATTACTTACCTTAGATAGCAGAATACTGACTAAATGTTATCAGTCTGCAGTAACTGAGAGGAATGCAGTTCAGCCACAGATAAGGAATTCATGTATTTAATATTTGAAAAAAAATGTGTGTGTGTACTGAATATGTACAGACTTTGTCATTTCCCTGAGTGATACACTGTAACAACTATCTGTATGGTGTTTGTATTGTGTACAGTATTATACTTAATTTGAATATGATTTTAGTGTTTTTTTAAGGGTTTTTTGTATTTTATGTGTAATGAGTGTTTTGTAGGCATGTATGTCTGGGCACCACATATGTGCTTGGTATCTGTGGAGACCAGAAGAAAGTGTTAGATCTTCTGGAACTAAGAGTTACAGCTGGTTATGAATTGCTTTGTGGATGCTGCGAACGAAACCCAGGTCTTCTGTAAGAGCAGCAAGTGCTCTTTACAGCCGAGGGCTATCTTCAGCTCTTCTAGAGAGGATGTGGATTATAAGGAGAAAGAGTGTTGTGTATAAATACTACTTCATTTCATGTAAAGCACCTGCACTCCTAGGTTCTGAGATTTCCAGTGGTCCTGGAACCAATATGAAAGACTCTTCGTGTTCTAGTGATCCATTGCCATTTACTGTATGAAGAGACAAATGAGTTTGTAGCATATAAAATATACAGATTTTGAGTAGCCTATAGTAATGTTTTATGCACTAGGAGAGAAGAAATATTCTACTTACAAATCTTTCATAGTGGACACTTCTGATTTCTTGACAGATGGTAGAGAACAGTACTTGGTGATATATATCAGCAACAGATGTAATTTAGAAAAAAAATAAGATACAAACACGAAATTAACTTTAATAGTATATTTCATTTAAATCCATGTATCAAAAATCTTCAACATCTTGGGTTTTATTTGTAGCTCTATAGATTGAGTCCAAGGCCTTGCACTTGATAGACAAGTGTTCTACTACCTAGATGTCCTCCCTCCACAGACACAAATCTTTGGAAATAGAGCTTTGCTGTGTAGCTCAGACTGGCCTTGATCTTGCCATTTAAGTCATGCTAACTTTGAACTGGTGATCCTGAGTCCTGAATGGTTCTAACTGTAGCAGCCCGCGCGCGCACACACACACACACACACACACACACACACACACACACAGAGAGAGAGAGAGAGAGAGAGAGAGAGAGAGCTTTATTTACAAGATATTTCAGAGTCTAACATTTTGTACTAGACTTTAAAATATGATGTATATTTTACATTTATACTTCCAGCACACCTCCTTTCTAATACTAAATTTTATTGAAAATACATAATCTGTACTATGATTTCTTAAGATATACAGGTGATATTGCAAATCACAAACTCAGATTGCTCTAAGCATGCTTAAAGTTTGACTAGAATGTTGTTAAATTAAAACTAAGATTTTAGTTTCTTAGGTCTAGCACATTTCAAGGGCTCGCCTATGGATATTGGATAGCACATACTACATAACACAGCCTTTGAGAATTGCAATTTCTGTGTGCTTAGATATAGTTAAATATTTTGAGATTACTAACTACTGTATTTGTTTTATCAAGTTTGTGGTTTTCTTTCCTTTTTTTTACAGTGTGTGTGTGTGTGTGTGTGTGTGTGTCTGTCTGTCTGTCTGTCTCTGTCTCTGTCTCTCTCACAACTGTGTGTTTGGAAATCAGAGGACAACTTTGAGGAATGGGTTCTGTCCTCCCACTGTGTGTTTCTAGGTATTGAACACAGGTTGTCAGGCTTGACAGCAGGTGCCTTTTACCTGCCGAGCCATGTCACCAGCCTGAGTGTGAAGGGTGTTTTGTTAGCTTGTTTTAGAATTGCTCCATTTATGCTTGATATCATCTTCCTAGTTAGTTGTTTGTACATTTTGGGCATGCTTTTCTCGTTCTCTAAAACTTTGGTTGATATGGTTCATGCTGTTCTCCTGGGAACAATGGTTATCTGAACTTCTATGAACAGATCTGTTTGATCAGGGTGATTTTAAGTAATGTTTGATTAAAATTGGCCTTTTGCTTTTGCTGACTCACCTGTTATAGTTTATGATTCTGTAATTTTGTTTTTCTATTCTTGAGTAAGTGTATGAGTGTGTGTGTGGTGGAGAGAATGTAAATGGCTGTGTGTGTGTGGATGCATATGCATGTGGAGGGCAGAGGTTGATGTAGGGTGTCTTCCACAATCACTTTCTAGCCTGTCCGCAGATGCACAGACCTTCGGTTGAACCTAGAGTTTTGCAGAGTTGGCCAGTATAGCTAGCCAGCTTGCTGTGGGGATCCCCATGGCTCCCTCCCAAGTGTTGGGATTACAATCAGGCAGCCACCTCTGCCCTGGCATTTGCACAGGTGTTAGGAATGCAAACTGCAGTCCTCATGCTCCTGTGGTACATGCTTTACCCCTTGAGCATCTCCCAGCCCTGATTCTGTGTACCAAGAATTACCAGTGTTCATACTTTGTAATTTTAACTTTGAGTGCCTCTATTTATTCTGTCACTCAACCAATCTCATATATGGGTAGCTATTAAATATGCACTATATTCCCTGTTGTCACCTGTTTTGATTATTAAAATGTCTTTAATTAGATGTTTTTCAAAGGAGATGTCTGGATGCAGTTACTATTTGTGCCAGTCTTTTAGCTCTTTGCAATACCAGTGAGCAGTTCTGTGGCCATTCTGTTGTAGTGATTGCCTGTGCTGTCTCTATATCTCCCAATGAATACTACTTTCCTCTGGTGTGCATTATTAATTACTCATCCTTTCCCTTACCTTTTATAATTTCATAAGCACCAATGAAAAGAAGTATATCTTAATATATACACTTTTTATGACACTTTTTACATCTACCTAGCTACTGTTGTTCTAAAACCTCATACAAGAAAGAAATTACACAAGAGTCTGAGATGGTAAAGGTACTTCAGTGGAGGGCCCCACACTCATGGGTATGTATATGGGCAGCACAAATTGGACTCAGTGAAAGACAGACAGATAAATAGATAGATAGATAGATAGATAGATAGATAGATAGATAGATAGATAGATAGA
>CABHPH010135425.1:14329-40693 GCA_902168325.1 Peromyscus nudipes
AGATAGATAGATAGATAGATAGATAGATAGATAGATAGATAGATAGACAGATAGGTAGGTAGGTAGGTAGGTAGGTAGTTGGGAGGGGGCATGGGGGATAGATCTAGATGAGTTAGGGAAAGTAATAGGGATGAATAGGATTAAAATACATTGTATGTATGTATGAAATTCTCAAATAATAAATTCTCAAAAATTATGTTAAAAATACTTCAATTTGAGAGAAAGCCAAGGACAAAACAAAAATTAAAGAACTGGCACTAGAATTCTGAGGTTGGAAAAGACCTTACCAATATCTGTACCCTTGTAGAGGAATCTTCTGTAGCAAATCCAAGATGGATGGTTATCCAGCCTACTTGATTACATCTAAAAGGATTAGGAGACAGTTTGCATAATAATGCTTCATATGCTTATTCTTATGTAAAGCTCAAAGCATAATTCTTATTCCTACTTAAAACTTCATTCATTGCCTTCTTTTAAAGCACTGATGAATATCAGTTTTTCTGTGATGCGTTATAAAATATACAGGAGAAACCACTTTGATTTTTCTACACAGTAGAGTCACTAAAAAAGAACACAGGCAGTTGTGAGGGGTCATTTGTTTCATTACCTCTGGTCTTATCGAGAGAAGACCCCAGTTACTATACTAGTTATAGTTTGGGGTTACTCTAAGGAATTCCTGGGGCTCGTCAAGTCAGCAATAGGACATTTCTGGAAGTTGGGAAAATAAGATGATTTTGAGTTTGCCACTTTTGATAATATGGGCCATGAAATGAACCTAATTAGAAACAATCCCAGAAACTGTTAGAGGCTTTTGAAGCAGAGCTCCAATGTACAGATGTGTAGGTTGTGAAAGTGCTCCATACTAACTGCCATGCTGTAGATGGTTAGAGAGACTTTGGGATTGATGTGCAGATCTGAACATAAGTTTAGACTGTGAAGTAAATAATTTCCCATTGATAAGTAAAATGCAGTACTTTAAGTAGGTTGGACCTTAATTGGCAGAATTTTAATTCTTAGGTTCATCTTGAGTGGAAGTTTCTCTTCTGTCCACTTCTGTGTGGCTTTATAGTTGCTTTTACACCTTTTCCTAAGACACTTAGAGAAGTAGTTCATATGTAGGCAACTTAGGGATCCCTCTTGAGCTTATATTGAGACCACTATACATCCAGACATCAAGCCTATAGGCCCCTTGGCCTGCTGTACAGCACTATATAATGAGACCTTGTCTCAATTAAAAAATATATATAATGTTACATATGTGCTTGCATTATATTTTGATTGGTTTATTGCAGGAATAGACAAATTATGGCATACTCTATTTTAGACCTAGTTTAGAACATTAGACTCAAAAGTAGGGGAGTGGTTACCCATAGTGACCAGTGGTACAAAAAATAATTACTTAAAGAAGAAAATATTAGGACTTCTGTTCAATTATCCCTTATAACTTTTATAAATTGTCTCCCTCTCTCCCTCTTTTCTTCCTTTCTGTTCTTTCTACAGCCTTGCTATGTGGTCCAGGCTGGTTTGGAGCTCATCCTCCACTTCCTAATTTCTGGCATTACACCATATACCACCAGGACTTGCTTTATGTTTTCTAATATACCACATATTGGTATAATAATAAACTACAAAGTAATGAGCAAATAGGTATCCAAAAGTCAAATATGAAGATCACAACATCATTGTATTCTTACCTACTTTTTCAAATGCTGCTTATTCAGAAACAGAACTGCAGTATCAGCTGGCAGTCCCACCATTGAGTATACAGCCACAGGCAATTAAATTAGTATGTCCAAAAGACACCTGCATTTCCATTGCAGCACTGTTCACAATACTCAAGATAGGGAATTGGTCTATATTGGATGAGTAGATGAAGCAAATGCAGAAAAAAATATTTTTCAGCAACAGAAAAAAGAAATTCTGTCATTTGCAACAATCTAGGTAGACCTGTAGGACATTATATTAAGTAAATCAGTCACAGAAACACAGAAATGTGTTTGGAAACTAAAAACTAATCTCAAAATAAAGAAAGAATAGAATGATGGATACCAGAGCCCAGAGACAATATAGGAGAAAGGAGATGGAGAAGCAATAGATAACAGATATAGGATGCAGTTGGATAGGTGTAATAATTTCTCATGTTCTGTAGCTTAGTAATATAAGTATAGCTGACAAGAATTGATTTCAAAATAGCTAGTTGGGAGGAATTTGAATGTTCATAGCACATGGAAATAGCATATGAATGAGGTAATAGATCTGCCTTGATTCATATCACCACACATTAGATACATAAGTATTGAAATCCCTTTTTGAGTTCCATAACTAACTACAATTATTACCTGTCAATTAAAATCATTTAAAAATGGTAGCAGATTCGATGGCAGAGCCTATAATCCCAGCTGCTTAGGAGACTGCAGCAAATTAAAGGTCTGCCTAGACCACAGAGTGAATCCAGGACCAGCCTGGGTAACTTAGTGAGATCTGTCTCAAGAAGTAAAAAGAAGGCTGGGGATGTAGCCTCGTGTGCTTGAGACTTTCCCTGTACTACACAAACAAAAAGTAAATGCTACTTATTCTTAAAAGCTTCTTCTAAACTTAACCCAACTACTGGATTTTCTCTATTGCCTAGTCTTCTAATCAGTTATGACCACTCAAATCCATGGCAATTTTTTTTGGTGGGAGATGGGGTAGAGGTGTGGGGAATGGAACCTAGGGCTTCAGATATGCTGATCTCATGCTCTGCTACTGACCTACATACATCTCAGTCCCAGTAGCAAATACTTTACAGTTTTTTAAATTTATGTATATGAGTGTTTACCTGCAAGTATGTATGTACATCATGTGTGTACCTGACTCCCACAGAGGCCAGAAAAGAGCATCAGATATCCAGGAACTGGAGTTATAGAGAGTTGTGAGCCACCATGTGGATGCTGGGAACTGAACCTGGGTTCTCTGCAGCAGGTACTCTTAACTGCTCAGCTGTCTCTCCAGCCCCAACAGATTCTTATTTGTAGTTCACGCCAGATGGTATGTAGTTAGTACAGTGCAAGTAAATGAAAGATAGAATTATGGTTCACAATAAGTTTCCATACCAGAAGTTGAAAAGGTAAGAATAATTAAGAAAAAGGTAATTCTGTAGTCTGCTTAAGAAAATCAGTTGCATAAGTATAAAATGAGAAGATCTAGTTTGAACTTAATAGAAATAAATGCTCATTTCATTTGATTACATGTTGAATTGGGCCAACTATTTGGCTTTGCTGTTTCTAAATTCCACCCATAATTTGTGTTAATAAACGTATACCAAGATGAGCATTAAAAAAAAAGAAATGTAACATTCTGTATTAGGATGTTATAAACCATCTTGGTGGCCTATTTTAAGAGGGACACTGACAAACTAAATTCTAAGAGGGGAGCTACAAGCAAAGGAGAGATTCTGGGACAGTTTTCAAGAGGAACATATTTAGTGTGAGAAGAAAAGGTAAAGGAGATGTGTGATCACTAAGTTCAGATGTTAGTGTGAAGCTGGGTGAGCTGCCTCACACTTGCAATCCTTGCACTTCGTCTGCAAACTGCACTCAGCTGGAGCTATGTAGTGAGTCCCTGTTTGAAACACCCCTGCAAGTCTTTTTAAAATGGAATCTAACACATTTTTGTTTAGACTTCCATTCTGAAATCATTTTTTCATCCTTTAAGAATGCAACAAAAATAATAACATTTCTTGAACAATGGAGATGGCTCAGTGGGTAAAGTGCTTGAAACGTAAGTGTGAGGACCTGAGTTCAAAATCTAAGCACTGTCTCTAATCACAGTGCCCTTAAGTTGAGATGGGAGGTGGAGCCAGGAGAATCCCCCAGAAGCTTACAGGTCTGATGTGTTACAGTAAACAGCAAGGGGATCCTGTCTCAAACAAGTTAAAAGTCAAGAACTGACACCTGTGTTACCATCTGACCTCCACATGTACATCTTGGTGCATGTGCTCCTGTACTCATATACATACATACATACACACACTAAAAGATAAAAATGATAATATACCTCTTCTATATTTTTCACCCAGCTTTCTCAAATGTCTTCTTAATCTTAGAAAACGTTTCAAAACCAAGAGGTTAACATTGATACAATTTGTTAGCTTACTTGTAAACTTTTCCCTAATTAAGATTTATTTTATTTTTAATTATGTGTATGGTAGGAAGGGGCTACATTGAATGTAAATGCCAGTGCCTGTGGAGACCAGAGACTTCGTATCCCCCTGGAGTTGGAGTTGCAGGCGGTTGGGAGCCCACCAATATGGCTGCAGGAATAGTATGCACACTAACCAGAGTCATCTCTCCAGCCCAAGCTTATCTATACATCTGCTCATGTTTAGTAGTGGTCTTGCCAACTTCCTTTTTCTGATCCAGAGTCAATTAGTTGTCTTATCTCTTCAGTATCTTGTGCTCTAGCATGAGCTCTCTTCTTTGACTTTAATACTTTTTAGGAATATTGAAGAGCTTTTAGTTGGGGTTTCTCTAAAATTTTCTGGTGGGCCAGGCATGGTAGCACTCACTTGTAGTCACACTTAATTGAAGGATTAAGACAGGAGGATCACTAGGACTGAGAAATTGGAAGCCAGCGTGGCTGCATATCAAGACCATTTAGAAATAAGTAAAGAAAGAGAAAAAATGGACATAAAAGGAGGGGGAGGAAAAGAAAATTAATTTTCTTTATGATTAAATTCATACATATGATATATATATATATTCATCATAAATAGCACAGAATTGATGTGCCCTTTTAGTGTACCATATTAAGAGGCATTGGATTGCCACTACCCTGGTCCTAAAATCAGTTATTTTGGAAGAGATCCAGTCAATTTTTAATTGAAAAATAGTTGCTTTGATACAAAAATATAATTACTAAATAGGCTTGTTACATTTCTAAAGAGTTTCTGGTCATGGTGGCATGTACCCGTAATCTAGGGCTCAGTACTCAGGAAGCAGAGGCAGGTGGATCTTTGTGAGTTCAAGGCTAGCCTGGTCTACATAGTGAGTTCCTAGTCAGTCAGAGCTACACAGTGAGACCTTATCTCAAAAGAATTTCTTTTCCTCCTAAAGATCCCAGTGTTTCTCAGGGGATAGATTTCTCAGTGGATAGAGCCAGGAAGTAAGTGTGTGTGTGTGTGTGTGTGTGTGTGTGTGTGTGTGTGTGTGTGTGTGTGTGTGTGTGAAGATGTACATCATTTGATCAGTTTCTGGTTTTTGTTTTCTGTTATTTCCTTACTATCTAGCACACATTTTCTACCAAATAAAGAAGATCTTCTTAGTATAACATTAGACTAGGTAGTGTATTTACTTACCTTCTAGTTCTGAGAAAGAGAAATAGGAAACTAAACAAAACCTAAACTCTCCACAAAGTTCATGGTAAGAAAGCAGGGAAAGTTAGAAGACTTTGTTATAAAAAAAACACCGCAGCAGTTGAAGACCTCTATCAGGCTTTGCTATGCTAAGGTAAAGAGATTGACAGTCCTTTTATTTGGTGTCCTGTAGTCTGACTTGCAGAAGGTTTCGTCAGTAAAGCTATCAAACAAAGGAAAAAAGCAAACAAGGGTATCTCCTTTACTAGGATTCTGTCTTTAATTTGCTTTCCTTCATTTCTCCTTTAGATGAACTCTCTCCAAGTGCCAGATGTTTCTGTTATGACCCTATATATGGGTTCATGTGTTGCAAGATCATAGCCCCAGAAACTGCAGAAACTGCAGGAAAAAGTGGATTGGGGTGGAGTCCTCAAAATGTATGGAATGTTATGGAATGCTAATGAAAGCATCAAGACCTAAAAATTAAATCTCCACCAGCATTTTCATCTGCCATCATAGCCAGTTCTTAAAATCCTCTAAACTCCTGACTGTGCTTCTTCATAGGAGAGATCTAGGGGTGTTGTTTGTTTGAAGTTATTTGAATGAAAGTTGAAAATTGATCCCAAGTAGAGTGTTTTATAAGTATCATTTCTGGCACAGTTGCTCAGGGATATTAGCTTCATGACTCACATACTATATTAGCTATATTAGGGTGTTTTGCTTTATTTAGTAGGGGGAAACACTTAATACTTGACTGTTAGCTCCTGGGTGTTTATATTTTGGTCACCTGCCTAGGCATTGGGTCTAAACTCACATCCCAAACTGACTTAGCAGTTATGCAGAACACATCTAGATGTATCTGTACATTGAGCCATGTGAGTTTTTGCTTGGGTTTAATAATTACTACTTTGGGAAATTACTTCACCTTCAGAAATTTTATTTCGATTCATGGTTTACTTTATGTGGCTATCTAGAAAAGAAGGAAGTGAATTTCTAAGAGGAATCTGGTAATACTTGCTTTATAGAAACCTCATGTTATGACTTAATTAGACTTATCTAGGTTGCAGTTTAGCTAAATAGTGTGTTTACTTGGCATGGTGTATCATTTTGTTTTTATTTCTCTTAAAGTCTGATGATAGTTAAGATAAATTCCTGAATTTTATCTGGTATTTGAAAACTGAATCCTAGGATTCTGCTTCTGGCTCATGAGAATACTTCAGGAAGTAGGGGGACAGCGGTATGATAAATGTCTGCTCCAGTCTCTGCCTACCTCTGATCAAGCATCCATGTGCTCTGGCTTGCTAGAGCAGATTTAGGGTTCTTTGCTGCCCTTTTCTGTTGCTTACCATTGGCCCTGCTGCTCCTTACCGATGCTGCTGCTTTTAGTGAGTTCCTTTTACCACGGTTGTACTGGTGTTATGAAAGGAAAGAGAAATAGGAGAGCCTGGGGGGTGACCTGCATTTATGAAAAGACTAAGAGGAAAACCAGCCCACCAGGCTTGTCTCTTCCTTCACTGATCTTAATATGGCCATAGAAATCAATAAATATAGCCTCTGTCCCAAGAAGATAGAATTCTTCAGCTCTTTTGCGTTTTGTGACTTAGAAGAAGAGTGAGAAAAGCCAGATCTGAGAACATCCCTTGCTCCTGAAAGGCAGGGGTAACCATTTCAAGCTGCTGTTAATCTTTGTTGGGCTGGATTCCTTTAGACTTATCCTCAAAATATGTGTTAACATTTTGACTAGATGGTTTTGTTTGTTCATTTGCTTGAGACATAATCTCACTATGTCACCCTGGTTTGCCTGGAACTCACTGTGTAGACCAGGCTGGCCTTGAACCCACAGAGATCTATTTTCTTTGCCTCCCAAGTGATGGGATTAAAGGCATGCACCACTATGCCTGGTTTTAAGGAGTAATTTTTAAGTTGTTATTATTAAGATTCAGTGATAACTAGTGTGGTTGGAGAAAACCTTTGGCATGATATTTTAGCTGTAGTAGGTAATGCTGATGCCTCAGAGGGTGTGAATAGTGGGAAAAATAGAGAGCTAAGTGTGCTGTTGCCCTCCTGTAATCTTGGTATTTGGGAGGCTGAGACCTTACAATCAGAAATTGGAGTAGCTTTGACTACGAAGGGATTTTGAGTCCAGACTGTATTACATGAGACCTTGTCTTAAAAACAAAACAAAAATGTAATAAAAAGATACAACATTTATGTGGATGGCCTTAGTTTATCATTGAACAACCACATCTTTTTGCAGTCTCACATACTTCATAGAAATAAGGTTTTTCACATAAGCCAGTATTTCACAAGGTGTTCATTACCAAATGTTTGAACACCTTGTGGCTTTCTAGTTTTTAGAGTGTGTGGAAATAGGATCCTTGCTCTCAAACCCACGTATTAAAAAGAAGCCATATACCTGTTTGGGAAGCAGGAAGATGAATCAGCAGTAAGCCTATTATTGTCTTTTAAAAATACATTGCTCTTCAAGATGCAAAGTTTTTCTTAAAAGTAATAAAGTGTAGTCACAGATAGAGCTGCTCATGCAGCATCTTTAAGGCCTGTGATTTATAAAACCCTTCAGCATATTCTACAATTTCTCAAGTACCATTTTGCCCATCTGAAGTTACTCTTCATCTGATTTTTCTAGAAGAAAACTGAGGTGAATCTAACATTTAAAAAAAAAACCTTCATGCCAAAAAACTTGAGTAGTTATCAATTCATGGTTTAATTAAGGATGTGTATATTTGAGTTTCTGAATAATCTCTCTTCTTTGAAAATGGTTCCTAAATTAAAACCAGATGAGAGTAGTGAAGGAGGCATTTAGGATACCAAAAACGGATGTGTCTCAAGAAATTTGCAGAATTCATCAATACATGTAACCAAGATTTATCATTGCGTTTGGTCTTAACACATATCAGTGTGGCTCTAGCGGGCACAGTAAGTAGGAGAGCTAGAATAAAACACTGAGGTGAAAGGGTTAATTGGCCTTGCACAGTTCAGTTTGCCACTCTAGTGGCACTTTCTGTTGTCTGTGTCAACAGAGTTGCTAAGTACTTTCCCACTAAGCTGCCACTCTTTTATTTATACAGTTGAGCCACCAATGAGGAATGGGTCAGTTTACCAGTTGTCAGGCCTTTTCTTCCTGCCCTTTCAGACCACTTCATGCTTTTTTACTCCAGCTGTAGCTACACACCTCCCTGATCTTTCCTTAGTCCCATGATTTTAGTGGTGTCTCCCTTACTCTTACTAGTTGATTTGAACATATGGACGTGCATACTCGGTTCAACTACTCTGCATTTCCTTCTCTCTCTGCTCCCCTTTTACCAAATTACATCTCAAAATTTAGTTCAACCTTTCAGCACTTCTTTGAAAGTCATATTTAAAAAACTGTATAAAAATTGAAGCATAACACCTATAGCTAAGAGTCCTACTTAACCAGACTTTAATTGTAGTACCCTACCCTATTATAAATTAATATATTGGAATATATACTTCCAGACTATTTCTTATTACCAGCTCTTTGTATATATTCATAGAAATTTACATAAATGTTAGTTTTGAGATATGTTTGGCTGTCTATTTTCACTCTACATATATTATACATACACAGAAAGATGTATGCAAACTATATAGCAATTTCTAATTAAAACGTAACAGCTTCATATTACTTTGTATGTGGCATTTTAGTTATCTATTAATAGATGTTTAAGTTATAATCATTGTTTTCTCTATTTTAAACATCACCATAGTGAACAACCTTATAGATGTTTCTTGTAATATAGTCCTCGGTTTTTGGGGGGTGTGGGTGGGGGAGGCAGTGCTTTGCACACAGCAAGTAATGAAACCAGCTTAGTAGGTTTGAATCTACATTACAAAGAATAGAAAGCAATAGGAAATAGTGTTAAGGGTACTTACTTTTTTGTGGAATAAATGTGTTAAGTTCTGAGTTGCGTTACTAAGTTTATCTGCTGCTATAGGTATCAAGCAAAAAGCTTATGTTGTGATATCAAGTATATTTTGTGCCGTGGGTTGTATGCCTAGTAGTGGATTATCTGGGAATAGGCTGCATAGTATTAATCCCGTTAGCGCCAACCTTCAGAGTGATTGTACTAGTTTATACACCCAAGACTCTAATTAGAACTTAATATCATAGTCAGATCTTTACATCTTTGTGCTCCTGAGAGTTAAAAAAAAAAAACTCATCTTATTTCATTTCATTTTTTAATAGTGAGGTTAAGCGTAACATTTCTTATAGAAGAATAATAATTAAGACTTGGTTGATAGGCTATTATTCTTGACAGTCATATTGAAACTAGAGAAACATTTATCTCTATAATTTTTTCTAACACTTTCCTTGTGTTTTTAAGAGTAAGCATAAAATTGAACTTGATAAGTGATTACTAAAGATAATTTTGTTAACTACCACATCGTATTAAATCAGGCTTGTCTCTTATTTACTTTGAAACACAATTCATTTACTTAATATGAATAAACTTGGATATATACATATTTGAAGAATTGCTATCTATCAATATAAGAATTTATTAGTAGCCAAATTCCATTATGTCCGTTTCATATATTGTAGAAGAGAAGATGGGTTCAAGCTAAGTGATTGAAATTATATCTTTCCTTTGTTCAGACCAAAATAGAATGATAGAATCCCATTGAATAGAATATTCTAAAATAATTTTGGTTTAATGTTGGCTTTCAGATTGGTTTTCCCTGGTAGTGGAGATATGGTCACTCTCGTTTCAAGTAGTCAGTTTCAGTGTTAGTGTTGGTTACTAGAAACTCAAAAGCTGCCAGCTTCATTCAGTGTGCTACATTTGCCTTTATTAACTTCCTGCATGATGATGGTTCACATGCCAAAAGCATAAGATTTCTTCTTTGACTGGAAGAATTTTGATTTTTTTTTTTTTTTTTTAAGATCCAGACTTAGAGTATACATCCAAAAACAAGTAGCCCTGTTAAGGAGGTAATTGGGTACAAATATGTCCTATAGATGCTAAACATACTAATTTCATTTAGAGGACTTTATTATTTGGTAAATTGACAGTTTTAATATTTTTAGTTAACCTTGGTTTATAAAATTGTAAACAAAGTTGGAAGCTGACTTGAAAAATGATGTCATAGTTAAGAGCCTGTCAGCTTTCTACCTTTTCAAAGTAGGACTTTTTATTGGACTGTATGATGACATTTAGGTATTCTAGTTTTCTGTTTTCAACTGAAAACTACCCCATTTCCAGTTTCTTGGTACAATATATGAACCTATGAGCAGCTGTTCTCTAGCAGTAGTTAGAAAAGAAAACAGTGGGTGATCAGTCCGTTCTATACACAATATGGCTTTGGCTTTTCTGATCACTAGGAGCAAGTAACCACTTATGTTTGACAAGCAGGGATTACTCATAAGACTGATTTAATAGCAGTTCCTCTTTGGGGAAACAGGTCAGTAGATTAGATAAAGTAGTCATTTGTAGGACTTATTTTAAAGGCCCAAGTTTTCTCATTTAAATTGATGCATGCTCAAACTTCATTCAGTTCTGCACGGGCCTTCAAATAGGGTTAAAGCCACTGCTTAATTTTAAGAGTAGAGTTAAATTAATGCATTTCTCTTAGATTTAAATATTTATTCTTTAATAGAAAAATCAGAGTAATACTTAATAAAGCTTTAGCTGCTCATTCCTGATTAGTATATTTTCTGGTTTTCTTTTCCCTTTTTTTGCTCTGTCTGAGAAAAGAGTGCTCAAAGTGTAGTCTAAAAGCTGGCATGGTTTTAAAATTGTTGGTTAATTCTTTGCAATGAGATAAATATAGTAATTAAGAATAATCATTTAGAAAATTTTATACCAGTTTGGCAGAATAATTTTATTATTGAATTTAATAATGATAAAATTGGGGGTTATAGTTTATGTGTCTTTAACTTAGAATTTCATTCATGTAAAATTCATTTATATTTTTAAAAATTTTCCTTGAAAACAAAATAAGCTAGATCATACTTCATATCAATCAACAATTACAGCAGAATGCAGTTCTTAATGTTACACTGTTGGGTATAAGTTCTTAATGTTACACTGTTGGGTATAAAATAGAAATATAAAGAAAAATGAGTAGAGTGTGAGCTCAAATTGTAGATTCTAATTCCTAAACATTTTTTTGAGTACTGACAAAAGACCTATGCAGACTAGGAAGTGCTCTGTTTCATAGAGCTGTTTCATACTCATTGCTAATGACAATTTCCATAGAAATAATTTGAATTATGACATCAAGCTTTTGTTTTATTATTTTTGTTTATTTATATTTATATTTAATTAATTTATTATTATTATTATTTATTATTTTTAGAAAATAAATTTTATCTGGGTAGTGGTGGCATATGGTGGGATTCCAGCACTTGGTAGGGATAGGCAAGTGAATCTCTGAGTTCAAGGCCAGCCTCATCTACAGAGTGAATTCCAAGACAGCCAGGGCTACACAGAGAAACCCTGTCTAGAAAAAAACAAAAAAAGAAAGAAAAGAAATTTTAGAAGTCTTTCTACCATGGGCAGAAGTTTAATATGGAAAGTTATTTAAAAGGACAAAATATCTAGTGCTTCTCAAATGAAGGTACGTACTTAAAAATTGTGTTATTTTTATGTCAATTTTTATGCTAATATTTATTTCAAAGATTCTTCAAATTCTATTTTCAGATAAATTGTGTTCTTTTAATTTTAATTTTTCATAGGCCTTAAAACCTTCTAAGTAATTTAATTTTGATAAGTATATGGCAAAGAAAAGGATAAAATATGATTTCTTAAAATTAGTTTAGCTCCTCAGAGCTAAGGATATAGCTCGTTGGTAGATTGCTTATCTGGCATGTGCAAGGCTCTGGATTAGTACCCATTCCCAGGGAGTGTATTGCTTTATAAAGATGAATTATGTTGGTGAGATGTACAGTTAATCATTTGTCAAAAGTAAAGGGCATCCAGATATTTTTATTCCTAATTGTTACTGAACTATCGATGAGTCAGATCTAAAGTTTCCTAATTTAAAGGTGTTATGTCACACATATTATTAGACAGATATTTTTATACTACTAAGGCCAGAATTATGTTATTATAAACTGAAATTGTCACCCTGTTTAGTATGGAACTAAAATTTAGAAATATCTTGCATAAAAAAGCAACTATGTGAGGGTGATAAATATGTTAATTTGTTTGACTGTGGTGTTTTACAATGTTTATATGTATCTGTGATGGCTATTCTTGATTGTCAACTTCACTACATCTGGAATTAACTAGAAACCAGGCAGCTGGGTACACCTATGAGGAGTTTTTTCTTAATTAAATCATTTGAAGTGGGAAGACCCACTCCCTGACACCCCCCTTTGCAAGACAGGGCTTCTCTGTGTAAGAACCATGCCTGTCTTGTAACTCACTTGTAGACCAGGCTGACCTTGAACTCAAGAGATCCACCTGTCTCTGCCTCCCGAGTGCTGGGACTAAAGGCATACACCACCATGCCCAGCTGCTGGGAAGACCCACTTTTCATCTGGATGTTTTGAGGTGGGAAGATCCATCTTTAATCTGGGATGCACCTTCTGCTGGCAGCCTCTAGGAAGGACATGGAAGAGGGAAGCTTGCTGTCATTGCCTGCTTGTTCTCACACTTACTGCCAAGTCCATTCCTTCACTGGCATTAGAGCTTACTTCTTTGGGATTCCAGTGTGTACTGATGAGCAGCTGAGAAGACATCCAGCCTTGTGGACTGAACACTTACTGAATTCTTGTACTTTCCAATGGTAGACAGCCATTATTGGACCAGCTGGACCACAGCCTGTAAGCCACTGTGATAAGCCTCCTTTATTATATGTATTCGTTCTCTAATTTCTTTCCTTCTAGAGAACCAGGTGTAATACAGAATCAAAATCAAATTATCAAGTTTTATAATTATAGTATTACAATTTTATACTATCAAATGTATTTTAATAAATTTGGAAGGAAGTTTTGAAGCTATATTTTTATAGGTTAGTATGATATAAAATGTAGAAAAGACAAATTAGAGTATGATATAAGGGAGACCCTCTAAAATATTATGACTCCATATTCCACTGTGATCCATTTTTGAAAACAAATCTTTGGTGTGCCAACTTTAGATAGAGATTCTGACAATGAAGGAAGTTTGTCAGGATCAACAATTCGTTATGAAAGGACAAGAACATTTATTTGGACAGGGTTGTAAATACTTTCTACCCCCCATAAGTTTCAGATACTTCATTTGTAAAATGTCTGTTAGTCTCTCCTAGTTCTAATGCCATGTCTACATTTTCATTTTAAGATCTCATATAACTATGACTTTATTTTCTTCTGATTTCCTTTAAACAACCTAGTAAAGGAATAAAGAAACCATAAATGTATTAGTTATTTTAGCCTTTAAAATGATATTTGAAAGGCCACAATGAAAAAAATTTAGCCAACCCATTTTTATTTGTTAGTACAAAATTATATTACTGTAACTTTGAATTACATTTTTTTACTTTTTGTATATAATAAAAATGTTCAGTTTATAAAATTTAGAAAGACCAAAATAATGAGATGCAAGAAATGCTAATAGAAAATAAATAAATTTGCTAAACAATTATAATGATCACTTAAATATGTGCAGTAATTTTACCTGCCATCTTCACCTTTACAAATTGTATAAAGTTTCAGATACAATGAAAATCAGGAACTAAGTAAAATATTACACTGAAAAAAAAATCTGGAAAATGCCAAGACTAATACAGGTTAACTAGAATCAGAATCATTGATCCTATGTAATGCATAAGCTCCTAGTCAGAAGTGTGATGTGTAAATCTAATTAATCTTATCAATAAAAACCAGGAGTCAGATATCGGGGTAAAAACCAGAAAGATCAAAAAAGCAGAGGGCAGCCACCAGTGACTTCCTACCTCTTCTGTTCCTGTCTCAGCCCTGCATTACCATTTCCAGTCCCTCTCTCTACAGTCCTCCAAACCTCTATGGTTAATAGTAGCTAGCTCCACCCTCTGACTCCATGCAAGCTTTATTTGTCAAAACACAAAATATCACACAACAGAAGTGGAACTGGAGAAGGGAATATATATATGGTCATTGATATGATGGCTGAATTCAATAGTAAAGTGTCTCGTAGTGAATTACTTGTAAACTTTGTATCATACCATGTTACAGAAGGTTTTAAAGGAAAATGATGTCAATCCTTTTACCATTTAGTTTTAATATTTTTTAGAACTCTGTTACAAGATACAAGTGATATTATTTATAACTTTTGAACAGTGAAACCACGTAAAATAAATTAGTTGAGGAATTACAGACATCCCCTAAATCCAATTCAGTTGAATTGTTTCTGATTCAGTTATTGATGTTCAGTTTTTCAAGAAGTCTCTCTCTGTTTGGTATTACTAAAAAGAATAAAAAACTATCTAGGTGCTGAGTTCTTAGTTGAGGTTTACAGTTACAGCTACTCCTTGATTTGCTATGAGATTACTTCTCATAAACCCTTTGTAAGTCCAGAATGCATTTAGTACAGCTACTCTTCCAAATACAACTTGGCAACATCCTAAATGTGGAGTGTCAGTTGTTTACCCTGCAGTTTCATGGTTGGCTGGGAGCTGCAGTTGGCTGCTAGTGTGCAGTGTCTTTAAAAACTGTCTTAATATAAGCACTACCCAGGAAAAGTGAAGAAAATTCCAAGTGAGTAAGTACCTAAATGTAGGAGGCATGGAAAATTTGGCAATAGCAAATGTTTCTGAAAGTGCAGTGACCAAAATTTAATTCAGTCTCAAATGGGAACTGACTGCAAGGTGTTGTGGTAGTTCCTGTCTGTGTTACATTGAGTGACTTCACTGCAGCCTTGGTTCTGAATGCATAGCATGTGCACTTTGCACAAGGCCTGTGGTCATTCCACACAGTGCCAGCCAATGCTCGCTAGAACTCATCAGCTAAGAGTCCAGATTATTGACATGTTAAGGAGTGCAGTGTTTTATACTATGCATACAAACTCTTCTCCTCGTACAGAAACAGAGTGAGCTAATTAAGGAAAACAAACATTTTTAGTATTTCCAACTGTCATTCCTCAGCATGTATCAAATTAGGATATCTTTAGAATGTACTGAGTTAGACTGTTTGATTTTTAAAAATCACTGATTTATTGGTGAGTTTCATTAAGAAAAATGATTAAATGAATTTTGCCTCAGGATTGAAGCAGAATTTCCAGTGGTTTCTGAAATGACCCTAAACATACTTCTGGTATTCTGTACTACATGTTTATGTGAAGTGGTATTCTCAGCATCAGTAATTGCAAAATCAAAATCTGTGTCCTGCAGTAGTAAATGTTCAGCTAAGATTTAATTCTTTATGTAAAAGTGAACAAGCACATCCATTTCATTATTATGCAAATTTGTTTTAATCTTTTATAACTGGTAGAATTACAGGCATATCAAAGAATTTTTAAAATAAATTTTACAATTATTTAATAATAAATACTTGGTTTGTATTTCTAATTTTTGCACCTATATGCTTAGGGTCATATAAAAATTTCCTGGACAAAAAGAAATGCATACTAGGAGCTGGAGCAATGGACCAGTGGTCAAGTACTCTTTCCGACCCCGGTTGAATCCTAGTGTGCCCACATGGTGGCACACAGTTGCCAGAAACTCCAGTCCCAGCAATCTGACACCATCTTCGAGCCTCCACAGGCACTGCATACATGTGGTTCACAGACATACATGTTGGCAAAACACATACATATGAACTTTTTCTTGGCCAAAAGTGGTCCGTCCACAAGTGGAAAAAAATAAGAATTCCTGTTCTTCATTAAAGCCCAATATTAGGATATTTCCATTATTTTAAAGGCAGCATTGATTTATTTTCTGTATCTTTAGTTTCACGTTCTTTAGAAATCTCCTATACATTCCTTGCTTAGAATTTTTTAAAATGTGGGTCTGGCTTCTTTTACCTGGCATAACGTTTTGTTGTTCATTGTTGCCTGCCTGCCGGCCTGCATCCCTCTTTCCTCCTTTAACAGTACTCTAATCCAGCCATATTTCAAGCATATGTTTGTTTTCTTGCACCACAGTGTTCAGGTGTACCTTCCCTTTCCCCTACCCAGCCCTGGAATCAGCCATTTCTTCAGGTAGCCCTGGTTCTTTTTACTCACTTTTCTTTCAGTTGTCTTCTTCATATCTAGAACAAATTGGTTCTTTCCCAAATCTGTTTGGCTTCTTCAAAGGCATTAGTTAGAATAAAGGCTAAGTCCCTGTAACAAAGAGATCCTAAAATATGGAGGCTGAGATAGGGTAGAAGATTGTTCCTTCTCATATCATAGTCTAGAAATAGTGCAGCGCTAGAGAGGAAGCTCACTTTGCAAATTCTGCTGACTCATGTTTTATCAACCATCTGTGCACAAGAAGGGGAAAAAGTGAACTCTGCCCTCCGGGGTTCTCCCATTGTGCTGTAAGCCTGTATTTAAGACCTCCTCCCCCTTCAATAAATGACATTTGGCATTTAAAATTAAAATATATATATATATATATATATAATTGAATGAATACTGTGAATGTAATCTATGAATACCACAAATGTGATTAATATCTTGAGTGTAACTAATGAATATCATGAGTGTAATTTAAAAAATAAATAAATTTAAAAAAGGGGGAAAACACAGTATCACACATAGCTGTTCACAGTCCATTATTATCACCTCATCAGAGTTCAAACAACCTTCAAATGAAGTTAGTAAATATAGTTTCCAATGTGACACCCACATATCCACATAGTGATAGAAGGAAATACCCATTGTTGACCTCTATCCTCTGCAAAACCCATGAATACTCACATCCATCTCCATGCACATGTGTACACATGAACCATACACATAAAGAAAAAACTTACAAGTTCCTAGAGAGAAAATTACATTGGTAACTAACTGTTCTTTAGTGCCCACTCATTTTGCAATCTTTCAGCATATTATTCTTTTCATCTGTTACAATGAATAGGGAAATTTGAGATAACTTTAAATGTACAAGAACAGTAGGAATGATTTTCAAATAAAACATGCCAGTGGAATGGGTAGGAGAGTCAATGATAAAGAGCTTTAGTTCCAGCCTAGATGGGTACAATTGTGTAGCATGATTCTTAAAAAGTTCTTATTAATAAAACAAACCTGAGGCCAGTTATTGGGGTGAACACTGGAAGGTCAGAGAGACAGAATAAGCCACAGCTATCTCACCTCACCGGATCCTCAGCTGGTCTTGTTTCCTCAAACTGGATGCCCCGAGCCCTCATCCAGAATGGGTCTCAGCTGAACTGCTGCTAGAAGCCTGAAAGCTTAACCAGCCACATGCTTCTCCAGGCCAAAGGCTTCTCCAGGCCAAAGGCCTGCTCAGGCCAAATGCCTCTAGTTTCTGGTCCTCACGCTTTATATACCTTTCTGCTTTCTACCACCACTCCCTGGGATTAAAGGTGTGGCTTTCTGGGATTAAAGGTGTGTATCACTGTGCCTGGCCGTTTCCAACGTGGCCTTGAACTCACAGAGATCTAGAGGGATTTCTGTCTCTGGAGTGCTAGGATTAAAGGCGTATGCTACCACTGCCTATCCTCATGTTTAATATTGTGGCCGTCCTGTTCTCTGACCCCAGATAAATTTATTAGCATACACAATATTTTGGGGAACACAACACCACCACACAATTGACTTTAGAGTAAATAGAATTTTGTCTAATTTTGAAGAAGGTTTAAGAAATGGCAAGTGAGTTTTATTAATTGACCAATAGGCATACATTGGTTTTTAGAATAATTGACTATTCATTAATCTTTCTTGCTTGCTGTATGGTTTTCACTGATTAAGGACATAGCATTGAACAAATCAGAATTCTGCAGTTATATTATTTACATCTTAGCAGAAGAAAACCACCATGAACAAATGAAATACATATTAAACTGTATAGTTAAAATCCTGTGGAGAAAAACAAAACAGAGAGGAGAGATAGTGTTGGGTGGAGGATTGTTGTTTCAGATATGGGAGAATGCTCACTGAGCAAATCCATGAAGTACAGAAATGTGAGCAATGATAGTAAGAGGGAAGACCATTTCAGGTAGAAGGGTCCATGAGTGTGTGCTCAAGGGACATCGAGGAGGGGGTATATGTGGGAAAAAAGAGGGAAAACAGTTGGAAGTGAGTTCACAGATAATAAGACATCTCTGGTCCTTACAACTTTGTAGAGCATTTTGATGTGATTGCAAGGATACAGTGCTTCCAGAGGGAGTGTGTTTGCACTCGTGTGTGTGTGTGTGTGTGTGTGTGTGTGTGTGTGTGTGTAGTTACTACTGGGGATTGAACCTAAGGCCTCACACATACCAAGTAGGTGTTCTACTTCTTTTTCAGTTCAATTCATGTGTATCGGTTTTTTTCTCTCATGTATGTCTGTGTGTCACCTGCGTGTAGTACTGTGGAAGCTAGAAGAAGATGTCAGATCCCTTTGGGCTGAAATTACAGACAGTTGTGAACTGCCTTGTGGCTGCTGGGAATTGAACTCAGATCCTCTGCAAGAGCAGCAAGTTCTCTTAACTGCTGAGCTATCTCTCTAGTCTTTCTTATTTTGAACCAGGGTCTCACCAGGTTGCTCAGGCAGGCCTTGAACCTGCAGTCCTTTTGCCTCTGCTTCTCACGTAGGTGGGATTTTGTTGTTGGGGGTTTTTGGTTTTTTTGGGGGGTCTGCCACCCAGCTCCCCAATAAATTACACATGGAGGCTTATTATTACTTATGAATGCCTTAGCTTGGCTTAGTTTCTAGTCAGCTTTCCTTATTTTAAATTATTCCGTCTACCTTTGACCTCTGGGCTTTTCCTGTTCTCTTACTTCTGTAAATCTTACTCTTTCTCTATGGCTTGCTGTGTGGCCGAGTGGCTGGGTGACTGGCCCCTAGATTCCTCCTCCTTCTCTGGCTCCTAGATCTTAGATCTCTCCTCTCAGTTTTTTCCTTCTATATATACTCTCTGCCTGCCAGCCCCACCTATCCTTTTTCCTGCCTTTCTATTGGCCAGTTCTTTATTAGACCAGCAGGTGTTTTACACAGGCACAGTAACACAACTTCACAGAGTTAAACAAATGCAACATAAACAAAAGTAACACACCTTAAAATAATATTCTACTACAGGATTATAGGCCTGTAGTACCAGGCCCACTTAGGATTTAGGCTTTTAAAAAAAGAAATTCTAGTAAAGTGAGTATAGCAAGAATATTGGCACTTAAACCATGGTTAGAAGTAATATTCATTGACATTAAGTACATTCATAGTGTTCTACAATATCACTATTATTTCCTTTTATTTATTGATTTTTTTTATACACCTCCAGACTGAGGAAGATTCCTCTCCCAGCCCCTGGTAACTTCTAGTTTGTTTTCTGTTTCTATGAATTTGCTTCTTCTTGATATTTCATGTAAGCACAATCATACAGTATTTTTACCTAACATTTCACTCAGAATAATGTATTCAAGCTTCATTCCTGTTGTTGAATGTATTAGAATCTCAGTCTTTTTAATGGTCATATAATATGCATTATAGGCATATGCCATTTTAGTTTGACTACTTACCTGTTGATGAATGTTTAGGTTGTTTTTCCATCTTTAGCTATTGTTAATATCACTGCTGAGAACACTGATGTACAAATATCGGCTTGAGTCTTTGCTTTCAATTCTTTGAGGTATGCACTTAGAAGTGGAATTGATGGAGCGTAGAGTAATTAGATACTTAATGTTTTAAGGTCCTTTTACGGATGGGCATGGTGTTTTCTGCAGTAGTTACACCATTTTACATCCCCACTAGGACAGTTTCAGGGCTCCAGTTTCTCTACATCCTTGCAAACATTGGTTATTTTCCACTTTAAAATTATAGTCATCCTAAGCTAGGAAAACAACAACAACAACAAATATCCTGAGTGAGATAACCCAGACCCCAAAAGACAAATACATAAAAAAGTAAATATATGCTTATATGTGAATGTTAGCTGTTAAGTCTTCAATAAATAGGCTATAATCTGTATAACCACAGAGGTTAGGTATAATGGACTATGGGGGAAGAATCTCCCCGGCAAGGAGTAATAGAATGATAGTTATCTATGGACAGGGGCAAGGTAACTGGAACAGGAGGATCAAATGGGAGTGGGGGTAAGAGGAGGGAAGGGATGGAATATGGTAAGGGACAGCTAAAACTAAGAGCCATTTAAGGGGTTATATGGAAACCTAATGCAGTAGAAGCTTTTAAAATATATACATGTATGATAGAAATCTAAATTGGAATTACAAATAACAGAGGAGACAAAGCCCCAACTAGACATCTTATTCGAGCAAATTAAATCTCCAGTCAGTGCTGGAAATAGGTTACATTTGATTGAATTGTTAGCCAAAGAGGCACTGTGGAATCCCCAAATAACCCAAATTATTGCCAAGGCTATTGATTGCTCTTCAAAAACTGATGGTAAGGTCCTCTTGCTACAGGTACCCCTACATAACTTACTGAATAAGGAAGACAGGTTGGTGCCTACCTAGAGCCTTCACCGCTGCTGACTAGTGTTCATAGTACTGGAAGGTACTCTGCATACTACCAGAGGAGAAAGTTTAAATACCAGCCCAGCTACAAACCCTGTAATCTACAGTGATGATCTGCCTGCAAGATACACTGGTGCAATCGTAGCACAAAGGTTGTGGGAGTGCTGGGCAGTGGTGGCGCACGCCTTTAATCCCAGCACTCAGGAGGCACAGCCAGGCGGATCTCTGTGAGTTTGAGGCCAGCCTGGTCTACAGAGTGAGATCCAGGACAGCCACCAAAACTACACAGAGAAATCCTGTCTCAAAAAACCAAAAAAAAAAAAAAAAGTTGTGGGAGTAACCAACCACTATCTGATTGAAATTAAGGCCCACTCCATTAGGTAGAACCCCATCCCTGCCTCTTCTCTGGTGGCCTGAGATTAGTTAGGCCATACCTAGGAGAAAATGTAATATTACTGTTCCACTAAAGGAACATAGCAATAAAATGACTCCTAACAACATTCTGCTATACTCATAGATCAGTATCTTGCTCAGCCATCCTCAGAGAAGCTTCTTCCTGCAGTAGATAGGAACAAAGATAGAGAACTGCAACTGGACAATGTGTAGAGAGTGAGAGACCTCTCTGCTGTGGGATGGTCTGTATGTCAAATTGCTCTGATTGGTCAATAAATAAAACACTGATTGGCCAGTGGCCAGGCAGGAAGTATAGGCGGGACAAGGAGGAGAGAATTCTGGGAAGTGGAAGGCTGAGGCAGAGACACTGCCAGCTGCCGCCATGACAAGCAGCATGTGAAGACACCGGTAAGCCACGAGCCACGTGGCAAGGTATAGATTTATAAAAATGGATTAATTTAAGATATGAGAACAGTTAGCAAGAAGCCTGCCATGGCCATACAGTTGGTAAGCAATATAAGTCTGTGTGTTCACTTGGTTGGGTCTGAACAGCTGTGGGACTGGCCGGTGACAGAGATTTGTCCTGACTGTGGGCCAGGCAGGAAAACTCTAGCTACACCTCTCAGTCCATCAAATCCCTCCCCTCAGAACACAGGGAACTCTGTGAAGAGGATGTGGAATGATTGTAAGAGCCAGTGGGGATGCAGATACCAAGGACACGAGGTATTCTAGACATAACAGAACGAAGGAACATAGGAATTCATAGAGCCTGTGACAGCATGCACAGGTCCTGCAGGTCTAAGCAAAATGGAGTCCCATGCTAACAGGAGAAGTAGACACAAGCCCCCTGCCTTAGCCCAGAAGCTATCTCCAATTGATAACCACTTGCAAAATAAAAATTGTTTTTTTTCCAGTGGAGGAGTCTCTCTGGGTATATAAACCCCACTTAAGCATAGGCTCCATGTTCAGCAGTAAGAGCCAACACAAAAAGAACTCAGTTATATTTTTGGAGGGTTTTGTTTTTTGTTTTTGTTGTTGTTGCTTTGTTTTTTGTCTCACAATGCTTTATATGGACTTTTTTTCTTACAAATCTTTGATTATATATTTGTTTTTATGGGTTTTCTTTTTGTGTGAATGTGTGTGTCTCAGTGTCAATATATGTTTCTTGTGCCTCCCCCTCCCTGTTTGTTTTGACCTATTCTGGTTTGCTTGTTTTTATTTTATCTTAATTATTTTTTTTGATGCCTGTGTGTACTCTACTGAGAGCAGCTTCCAAATGCCGTGACTTCCTTTTTACCCACGCCTATATGCCTTGCTGTTCTGCCATCTGATTTGCTTTCTCCGCCCAGCTACATCACTTCCTATTTCTGCCCAGCTCTGTCATTTCGTCTGTCTGTACAGACCTCCAGACTTACATGGTTAACTAGTGTTGGAATTAGCTCTGTTCCCAGTGTGGCCTTGAACTCACAGAGATCCTGCCTGCCAAGTGATAGGATTAAAGGCATATGCTAACATTGCATAACTTCTGTGTTGTGTCTGGTTTTTTCCTCTGATCTCCAAGCAAGCTTTATTTATTAAAGCACTAATAAAATATCACCACATTTCAGCACAAATAAATCACCACATGTATGTCCTACTTTCCTGCTTCCTCTGTGTTTGTCTGTCTGGCCTCTGGCATCTCCCTGTAGTCTCTTTTCTTTCTCTGCTGAGCCTAAATTCCTCCCCCTACCTACTCTCCCTATCCAGAAGTCTCACCTACACCTCCTCCCTTGCTATTGGCCAGACAGCTTTTTATTAGACCAGTCAGGTGCCTTAGGAAGGTAAGGTAAAACAGCAACACATCTTTACATAGTTAAAAAAAATCCAACACATCTTTGCATAGTTAAATGAGTATTCTGCAACAGATAATATTTAGCATCATCTCAAGTCCACTGAGTTCATAGTGCTGCCAGTATGTGAGTGAGTACGAGGCTATCTACTGAAGCATGGGAAGCCTCTCAGAGAAGCACATCCATTATGAAAACTGACTTTCCCTTTCTCAGCAGCCATCAATTTGCAATAGTGCCTCAGCTAGGAGTGGGACTTCATGACCCCTTGCCCACATATACTAGGATTTTGTCTAGCTTGATCTAGCACAGATCTTGTGCAAATAGCCAGACCTGATGTGAGTTTGTGTGTGCAGCTGGCCTGTTACGACCAGAAAACACTGACTATAGGTATCCACTACCTCTGGCTCTTATAATCTTTCTGCCCCCTCTTCTACCATGATCCCTGAGCTTTGGGAGGAGGAGGAGGAGGAGGAGGAAGAGGAGGAGGAGGAGGAGGAGGAGGAGGAGGAAGAGGAGGAGGAGGAGGAGGAGGAGGAGGAGGGTGATACAGTCCTGTTTAGGGCTGAACATCTTGAAGTCCATTATTCTTTGCAGGTTGACCAATTGTGGATCTCTGTTAATTGCCATCTACTGCAAAAGTAAGCCTCTCTGATGAGGGTTAAGAGATGTACTGATTTATGGGTATAAAGGTAAGTACTTAGGGACAGCTTAATGCAATGTCCATTTAGCAGAATAATAGTAGTAGGTTCTCCTTTAGGGCTTGTGATCTACCCAGCCACATATTCTTGGCCCTGTTAATGGTACCGTATTGGGTCTAGTTGGAATGTTGTCCCCCTATTATAGGATAGTTCCATTTGAAATCTTTTTATATAGTAATATGTTTATATTTTAGGAAGCTTCTACAGTAGTGTATTTCCATGTGGCCTTCAAAGGTCTTTAGTGTTAGTTGTCCCTCCCCATACTCCCTCATTCCACCTCACTTAATCATTCTTGCTCTTATTAGTTCCCGTTCCCCTTTTATACCACCTGCATTTTATGTCCCCTTCCTTGCAAGTCTTCCACCTCATGGTCCCTTACCGTTTCCTGACCTCTGTGAGCACTCCAGTTTAAATACATGTATCTAAAGATTTAAAGCTAGCTTCTGCATGTGAGAGAGAACATGTGACATTTGTCATTTTGGGTCTAGGTTACCTCACTCAGAATGATTATTTCTATCTCTATCCATTTACCTGAAAATTTCACTTTTCTTCATAGCTGAATAATATTCCATTGTGTAAATGTATCATATTTTCATTATTCATTATCTACCTTGTTTCCATTTCCTAGCTATTGTGACTAGAGCAGCAATGAACATGAATGAACAACTATGATCCTGTAGAGTCCTTTGGATATATGTCCAGGAGGGGTATAGCTGGATCTATTTATAGCATTTTGAGAAACCTCCACACTAATTTCCCCAGAGGCTGTACCAGTTTGGACTCGTACCAACAGTGAATAAGAGTTCTCCTTTCTCTGCATCCCTCCATTTATTGTTATTTGGATTTTTGTTGTTTGTTTGTTTTTACCTTAGCCATCCTGAGGCTAGAATAAGATGAAATTTCAAAGTAGTTTTAATTTGCATTTCCCTAGTGCCTAGGACACCTTTTTGTGTTTATTTAATTTTTGGTTTTGCTCACAAAACAGTTGTTAGCAATTCCTCATGCTAGGCTAGTACTTCACCCCTGAGTCGTACCCCCTGCCCTTCAGTTGATTATTTTTCTGTTGTACTGTTTTGATTCCCTTTTTCTTTCCTGCTTTGTATCTTTTAAAATTATTTTCTAAGTCATCACCTAGGCTGTTATAAGTTAATTTAGATTGTAATAAATTTATAATATTAATTGTAATTCCCAAGATACCAATTAAAGACTTTGACTGGGTCTATTTTCATTTTTGTGTGTCTGGCTGCTGCGCCAGCATTAAATCATTAGAGAGGATACCATGCCAGGGTTATAGTTGGAAAAATTATTAGGATTTACTATGATCCAGGTAAGAAATGAAGATGGCTTGACCTTACATGTTTGTGTGGGTATGGGTAATCATGATGTATGTGAACATGCATGTGAAGACCATAGGTATTTAATGTCCAGTCTTTCATAGATCTCAGCCTTATTTTTTGCTAGAGGATTTCTCATTGAACTTAAAACTCACCCATTGGCTAGGCTGACTGTTAGGGGTACTCGGGATCTGAACTCAGGTTCTCACGCTTGTGTGGCAAGCACTTTACCAACAGAGGCATCTCCCCAACCTTCCTGAGTAGATTTTTGATGTATAAGCTAG
The DNA here is from genome assembly GCA_902168325.1 of Peromyscus nudipes. Classification (NCBI taxonomy): domain Eukaryota; kingdom Metazoa; phylum Chordata; class Mammalia; order Rodentia; family Cricetidae; genus Peromyscus; species Peromyscus nudipes. The sequence continues at coordinate 39,760 of CABHPH010135425.1, forward strand.
TAGGATTTGCTAATGAATTGGGTGTAGACTGAGAGGAAAATGAGTCAAGAATGACATCAAAATTTTTAGATGATGAAATTCCACTTAGACATAGAATTTCAAGTTTAGAAGGCATGTGTTAAATGGGTTGTTACCAAGTAATTTAAGATGTGCTCTCCATGTTTAGGAGAAACATCTCAAGATTGATACATTTATATCATAGCAGAGGTTTTTTTGTAAGGCTTACTGTTGGTGTTGCCCATGTGTACTATACCCAGATATTGCAAGTACAAGTTTGTGGAAAGGAAAAAACAGTTACACCTGTAATTTCCTTCCAAGTGAGTTAAGCATGCTGATAAATTTTAGTAAGATTTCAGATGGAAAATACTGCCAAAAAAAAAGGAAAAGTGATCTTTGTTGTTAATTCTAATATTTAAGTAGATCTGAAAAATCTTATCTTCTCTGTTATCTGAACTGCCCAGAAAATATGAATCTACATACTGAGGCATAAGGAACTTAGGACTGATAGAAGTACTCTGAAACTGGGTTTAGGGATTTTGTTCAAACACTAAATTTTTGTATTACATTTTGTGTATTTATTTACTTAAGAGAGTGGAGCACATGTGTCATGGCATGTATGTGGAAGCAGAAGCTAACTTGATGGAGCTGGTTCTCTCCTTCCCCAACATGAGTCCCAAGGATTGAACTCTCTCTGTCAGGCTTGGTGGCAAGGAAGCCATTTTGCTGACCCAAACATCTGTTTTAAATGTACAATTTCTGTTTTAAATTCACAAAAGATGGTACGGGGTCGGGGGAGAGCTAACTCTCACAAGTCTTCCTCTGGACTCCGTATGAATGCTCTGGAGTGCATGGGGGACCCACACAGCAAATGAATGAATGAATAGATAAATGAATGAATGAATGAATGAATAGATGAATGAATGAATGAATGAAT
>CABHPH010135426.1:0-37997 GCA_902168325.1 Peromyscus nudipes
CATTTAAATAGACCAATAACCCCTAAAGAAATAGAAACAGTCATCAAAAGTCTCCCAACCAAAAAAAGCCCAGGACCAGATGGTTTCAGTGCAGAATTCTACCAGACTTTCAAAGAAGAACTAATACCAATACTCTTCAAATTGTTCCACACAATAGAAACAGAAGGAACACTACCAAACTCTTTTTATGAGGCTACAATTACCCTGATACCCAAGCCACACAAAGATGCAACAAAGAAAGAGAACTACAGACCAATCTCCCTCATGAACATTGATGCAAAAATACTCAACAAAATATTGGCAAACAGAAAATGAGGTAATGAGCCATGAGCCACCTGGCAAAACATAAATAGAAATATGGGTTAATTTAAATGTAAGAGTTAGCTAGTAACAAGCCTGAGCTATTGACCAAGCATTTATAATTCATATTCAGTCTCTAAGTCAGTTATTTGAGACCAGGTGGTCAGGACAGGAAATGTCCATTTACACTGCATGGTATTGGCATAAAAACAAACAGGTTAATCAATGGAATCAAATCAAAGACCCAGACATAAATCCATACACCTGTGGACATCTGATTTTTGATTAAAAAATTATACAATGAAAAAAAGAAAGTATCTTCAACAAATGGTGCTCGTCTAACTGAATGCATGTAGAAGAATAGTCTGCACATAGATCCATATCTGTCACCTTGCATAAAACTCAAGGCCAAGTGGATCAAAGACCTCAACATAAAACCAGATACACTGAACCTGATAGAAGACAAAGTGGGGAATATCCTTGAATGCATTGACAAAGGAGACAACTTCCTGAACAGAACACCAATAATGCAAGCACTAAGATCTACAATTGATAAATGAAACCTCGTGAAACTGAGAAGCTTCTGTAAGGCAAAAGACACTGTCAATAGGACAAAAACAGAATGGGAAATGAGTTTTCTTCACCAACTCCACATCTGACAGAGGGCTAATATCCAAAATATATGAAAAACCTCAAGAAATTAGACATTAACAAACCAAATAATTCAATTTCAAAATGGGGTACAGATCTAAACAGAGAATTCTCAATAGAGGAATCCCAAATGGCTGAGAAACACTTATAAAAATGTTCAACATCCTTGGCCGTTAGAGAAATGCAAATCAAAACTACTTTGAGATTCCATCTTACACCTCTCAAAATTGCTAAGATCAAAAACACAAGCGACAGCTCATGCTCCCATCACTGCTGGTGGGAGTGCAAACTTGTACAGCCACTTTGGAAATAAATATGGCAGTTTCTCAGAAAATTAGGGCCCAAGCTACCTCAAGACCCAGCTATACTACTCTTGGGCATATCATATACCCAAAGGACACTCCATCCTACCACAAGGACACTTGCTCAACTATGTTCACAGCACTTTATTCATAACAGCCAGCAAGTGGGAACAGCCTAGATGTCCCTCCGCTGAAGAATGGATAAAGAAAATGTGATTATATTTACACAATGGAATATTACTTGGGTGTTTAAAAAAAATTACATCATGAAATCTGCAGGCAAATGGATGGTACTAGGAAAAAATCATCCTGAGTGAGGTAACCCAGACTCAGAAACACAAACATGGCACATATTGACATATAAGTAGATATTAGCTGTAAAGTAATGGATGGTCATGCTATAATCCACAGACCCAGAGAGACTAAGCAACAAGATAGCCTCAAAGGGGGATGCTTGGATCTTCCTGGGAAGGGGAAATAGAATAGATTTCAAAGGTGGACTGGGGGCAGATGGGGATGGAAACAGGAGGGATCAACTGGGGTTGGGGGCATGGAGGTAGGGAGTACTGGGAGAGATGACTGGAACTGGGGGGCATTTAGAGGGTGATTTGGAAACCTAGTGCAGTGGAAACTCCCTGGAATCTATGAGCGTGACCCTAGCAAGGGTTCCTAGTAATAAGGTATAGAGTCTGAACCAGCCATCTTTACAACCAAGCAAGGCTCTCAATGATAGGACTGGGACATCAACACAGGCACAAAACCTGCGGCCTACAGTGTGTCCCGCCTGCAAGATATATTGGGGCAATTGTGGCTCAGAGCTTGTGGGAGTGGCTAACCGATGACTGGTCTAACTTGAGGCCCATGCCACAAGAGGAAGCCCATGCCAGACACTCCCTATACGGCCAGGAAACAGAGGCTAGAACCAAATATGATTGGCAAAGAAAAAGAGAAGTAGCCGAGCAGGGGTGGCGTACACCCTTAATCCCAGCACTGGGGAGGCAGAGGCAAGTGGATCTCCGTGAGTTTGAGGCCAGCCTGGTCTACAGAGTGAGTTCCAAGACAGGCTCCAAAGCTACACAGAGAAACTCTGTCTCAAAAAAAAAAAAAATAAAAAAAAAAAAAAAAAAAGGAGGAGGAGAAGGAAAGTCAATGAAATGATTCCTAATAATGTCCTGCTGCTGTGGGATGGTCTTCTGTACACTGTGAATATGTGTTGTTACCACTGGTTAATAACGAAGCTGCTATGGCCGATGTCAAGGCAGAATAGGACAAGGTGGAAAATCCAAGCAAAGATACAGGGAGAAGAAGGCAGAGTCAGAGATGCTGAGCACGGCCAGGGGAGCAAGATGTAATGGAACACAGGTAATGCAAAACATAGATTAATAGAAATAGTTGAGTTAAGTTATAAGAGCTAAATAATAATGAGCCCAAGCCATAGACTTATTAAGCCTCTGACTGGTTAGTCAGGTACTGGTAGGTGGGAAAAATTTATCTGGCTGCATTTGGCATCCATGTGGTGCACATACACACACATAAAGCCTAAAAAGCTTAAAAAAAAAAAAGAGGGCTTCTAGACCTACAAAAATGGGAGTCAAACGCAGCTTCTTGGTAGCTGCATTTTTTCAGATAGGCTCTGTGTTGTAAAAGAGAGTGCAGCGGTCTTGGTGGGTTTGAGCCAAGGAGACACACCATGTGGGCAGTGGCCAAGGGGGCAGGGCAGAAAGTTACTCATACCATGCAGGCACAGCATCCACGTGGAAAGTTTTATTAAAGGAGGAGAGAAGAAGGAATAGAGAGAAAGAGGGAGGGAGAGAAAGAAAGAGAGGGAAAGAGAGAGAAAAAAGGAGAGACAGTAAAGCAGAGGTGTGCACAGCCTCGTGAAGAGAGGGAAGGAGAGAGGAAGAAGAGGAGGGGGAGGACTGTTTTCCTCTTAAAGGGACTTTACATAGGATGTAAAGATGTAAAGACGCTGGGCAGGTACTAACATTCCTCCCTTTTGATTATTATAAAAAGGTGAGTTACGGATAGCAGGGGGAATGTTGGCACCAGATTCTCAAGACTGCTTCCTGCAGATTTGGGGGTGAAGTGGAGAGGGGGAAGTTGGGAGTCATGCACAGCAGGAGGTGTGAGTGAAGAAGCATCCGGTTAGCTGTCATCCTGGAGACCCCTTGAGAGAGCTGAGAAGGCAGGTTGCTAGGAAAAGAAAATATTGATATCACTGGCTTCATGAGTAGGGCTAGCCATGGGAAGAATGATAACTGCCAGGAAGGATGGGATGGAGAAGTGCCCTGGTGTACAGAAGAGGCAAGGGTGGATGAGCCAGACGAAAGAGCAGATATGTCCTTTGTTGGACATCTTGGAAAACCAGGTTCTGGTTGCTGGGTAAGTGCCCAGTTAAGCCTGGAGAGGTGGAGTGAATTGAGGGATAATGTGTTCTTTAGGAGTACAGGAGCCATCACATCTGCTGTTTCTCTGGAGGTGGGAAATGCCTTTATCCAATCCTGTAAAAGTATCAACAAGTTAGGAGATAATGGAGTTTTCATGAGTGGGCATGTGGGTGAAGTTAACCTGCCAGTATCCACCCAGTTGGTGTCCTCAGCTGGTGCAGCGGCTGGTGGTGCATCTGGAGGGTCTTTGAGGGTCTGGCCTTGGCATGAGTCTGGCAGGAGGGATGGATCTGTGCAGGAACCTGTGTTTGTAAAACAACTGAAACAGATTTACATCTTGGTGTCATAGCAAAAGGCTATTCTCTAGGGCCTGGTTTCAGCCCAATGAAATATATCTTTAAACCTATAATGAGAAGAAGTTTGGTAAATGGAAGTGGTTGAGTGAGTGAAGAAGGAGGAGGGAGGCTTCCCTACCCTCTCCAATGTCTTAAAAGCTGGGACCAGTAAAGTCCACAGAAACTTAAGGACTCCCAAGACTGTCTGTAGTCAGTGCTCATCAGTTTATTAAAACACGTTTATCAAAACTTTGAACCTCCCAAGTTACATCTGAAACCAGTTTTATTCTGTACCATGGAGTCTGTGAATGAGGCATATCTGCCTGTACCTTTAACAAGAGACTTATTAATGAGCTATGAAGGTGCTTGTAGCCTTGGGTTTAGGGGACAGACTTGTTAATTGGCAAAAATCCATTAATACTCTGGTCATCAAACACCATCAGATCTGAGAAGGATAAGTAAATGAGCAGAAGAGAGACAGCTTTCCTGTCTTCACATAAACAAACCTTAAAGCACCTTCTTTTTATCTAATTCACCAGGAGACACTGAGAGCAGTCATTGAAAAGTGAGTTTATCCCTTTTTTGAGTCTGGTAGCAAGGTGAGCTGTGTCTAGACTTAGTATTAGTTCTAAGAGAGTGAGGACTGAATTTTACATAGAGAATTGAAAAGGCAGCTGAAGCCTTGGTTCCTGCTGTTGAACTGATAAAGCCCGGTCGTCAAATGACATCAGAGATCTGAGAAGGATAAATTTTACCTGAGTTAGAGATGGAAAGTGACAGACTTACCTGCTGGCTACTTAGACAGCCACCCTAGGGTCCTCCATGGTCATTGAGGACACAGGTGTCAGGGCAACAACATCAGTCTTCAGCTACCAGGCCTAGGCCTGCCAGACTTCAGAAGATCTGACAGTTGTGGGGTAGAGACTTGTGGGAAGGACCAGCATATCTTGTGTAGGCAAAAGTGAGGCAATGGATTTCCCAGAGTCCTGTTGTCCATGGTCTGAAGAAGGCTCTGGCAGCAGTCGAGGCGAAAGGCAGTAGTTGAGGTGAAAGGCAGTTTTTGCTCAGTGGCTGGTGCTGCCCCTCTGGAGCAAGTTCTGAGTGGAGGTTTTTCTGTGCCCATCCATCTTCTTTGAAGGAAATAAAAGTGCTGCCAGGAGTCAGCATGTCTCTCTATCATGAAAATCTTTTTAATTAAACATTTCAAATGCCATATTCTGCAGATCTCTGAGCATCTGTGGACTGTCTGACCATTAGGTGTGAATGACTGACTATCAACTAGTATTCCCTAAGTCTCCAATATGTTAGCAGCTTTCATAGGACTAGGGCTTACTGTCTCCTGAGAAGGCAAAGAAGAGTGACAGGGAAAGATCCCAGGGCCGAATGGGAACAGGAGAAGAGGGGCTTTTGAGTTGGGATGTGGCCCAATTCTGAGAAAGGACCCTCTTGGGGGACCAGAAACTCCATCATAGAATATATATCTTGTTTATCATTTATCAAACATATGGCATCATTTATTAAAATTTTCTAGAGACTCGGTGTTAAACATTTGGCAAAGACATAGGTGTGAATCTCTAAGATAGCTGTTGTTAACCTGAGTAGATCTTTATAAACTTCAATTTCTATTATCAGATAGAGTATGTTATAAACCAGAGTTGAATCAAATATAGCTTTATAGTTCTACCATCATACAAAAAGTCCAAACCAATCCAAAATGTCTGAGGCTTGTTGCTCTTTCACAACTGCAGTTTTGTCATCACCGTGGATCTCAGTGACAACATCCAACACGCGGGTGGTCCTAGGCTGCCCCTGTGAAAAGGTTCAAAAGAAGCAAGATCCTTAAGGGGCCAGCTAAGGCAGACAGCAGGGTGGTTCCCTTGTTGCTGCTGCCTTTCTCTGTCATGGATCTGCTTTTTCAGCAAGGCCATGGAGTTTCTAATGATCCCTGAGCAGTTAATGTAAAAACAGCATTGCTCTCCTAAGGCCTGGCTTAGGCCCCCTTCTTGAAGAAATGATAACCAGGAGAACCAACTGAACAAATTTTAGGTCAAGGCCCTTTCTATCCTGGAGAACTATTTTAGCTAGAGAGGAGAGCAATTCCTCTAAACGTGTAACAGATTTTTCTAGGGCAGCAACATCTGCATCTACTGCCACTCTTAAGGTCCTATAGTTCTGATTGTTGAGTATAGCCAGATTATAATCTTAAATGTTTTATACAGAAGTAATAATTTCTTCATAATACCTCTTTGGTTCTGCATAAAGAAGGTCAAGTGTCTTATCTTATTGTGGAACCATTTTAATCAATAAATCTATCAATTAATAGCTCTGAGCCCAGTTTCCTACTACATTAATGGACATTATAGGTGGACATTTTGTTCCCTGTATCAGGGATTTTCTCCTTGACTTAGCCTTTTTAGCCTGTTTCAGGGGCAGGGACAATGTACTCTCTTCCATAGCTGATTAAAGCTGCAATGGGGTATAGATGGTCAGAGCCCAGAAGAAGTTGAAAGGCTAGTCAAAGGCAAGTAGGGAATTTAGGCAATGGGGCATTTGTCAGAAGCATGTAGTTATCTGACCCAGCTGTAGAGACAGGGAACAATTGGCTGGACTGGTCCACATCAGCCTTTGGCAAGTCCAGAGCTTTTGGTCATTTGGAGCAGGTTGCAGTCAGCAATTAATGCTTGGATGTGTCTGCCAGCCAAGTGGAAACCTGTTAAAACAAGTTCAAACTAAGAACAGAAGTTAATATTTATGAACTTCTTTGGAACTTTTAAACCCATAGTTTTAGTAATTGGGAAAGAGAGGAGTTCCAGAGAGAATAATACCATCCTCAGGAATAGACAAATGGGAAAAACTCAAGCTGTATTCCTATTTTATAAAAGGACATAAAAGTTTTAAATATATTACTATTATCAATCAGTATTGAAATCCAAATCATAGAAAAGTAAGTAATGGGTATCTAGACTCATACCTTTGAGTCCTAGAAAAATTATAAATTTGGGTTAAAAGGTGTGTACATTTTTTTAGAGAGAGAACCAGCTACAGATTGGGCAAAGATGTCTTTGACCACCTAATAAGAAATTTAAGTTTATATTTAGAAGATGCTGGGCAGTGGCAGCGCACACCTTTAATTCCAGCACTCGGGAGGTAGAGGCAGGCAGATCTCTGTGAGTTTGAGGCCAGCCTGGTCTACAAAGCAAGTTCCAGGATAGGCACCAAAGCTACACAGAGAAACCCTGTCTTGAAAAGCAAAACAAAACAAAACAAAACAAAAAAAAACAAAAAAAAAACCTCTCAAAAGTCTTTCTGTAATATCAAAAATAAAATACTCTCTTTTATTTGAAGAGGGAGAAAGCATGGCATAACCACAACCTAGCTACAATAGTGCAAACAATCCCAAATTGTCATCTGAGTGACTCAAACTAAAAAGTTTAGCTCTGTCATTTCTGGGATTTTTCAAGTTTCTTACAAAGCACTTCCGGTTTACTTGGGTAATATTATATCCTTCTGGGGTCTTTAATGGAGTTGAAAACTAGATAGTTATTGTTTTCCTTAATCATGATAAAAAATAAATTAGATATGAAACTTTAGACTTACAAATATAGGATATATGGTAGAATATTTTCTTTAATTCTGCTGAATACAAATGGACTAGATATTGTAACTGTGATTCTTGCTTGATAACTGTTTTGTTATATGTAATTTTACTATATTAAAATGAAAACCTTCCTTTTTGATTAGACAGAAAAGGGGAAGTGCTGTGGGGTGGTCTTTCTGTACACTGTAAATATACATGGTTACCATTGGTTAATAAAGAAGCTGCTATGGCAGAATAGAGCCAGGTGGGAAATCTAAGCAAAGATTTAGGGAGAAGAAGGCAGAGTCAGAGGAGATGCTGAGCACTGCCAGAGGAACGAGATGTAATGGAACACAGGTAACACCATGAAGCCATGTGGCAAAACATAAATTAAAAGAAACGGCTGAGTTAAGTTGTAAGAGCTAGTTAATAATGAGCCTATACAGTTTGTAATTAATATTAAGCCCCTGAGTGATTATTTTATGAGCGGCTGCAGTACCACAGGTGGGAAAGACTCGTCTAGACCACAGTATCAGGCAGGACAGAAACTTTCAGCTACATGCTGCTATACTCATAGACTAGAGCCTAGTCCAGTCGTCATCAGAGAGGCTCCATCCAGCAACTGATGGGAGCAGATGCAGAGACCCACAGCCAAACATTAAGAAGGACTTGGGGAACCATGACTGAAGAGGGGGAGGAAGAATTGTAGGAACCAGAGGGGTCGAGGACACCACAAGAACACAGCCCACAGAATCAACTAAGCAGGGATCATAGAGGCTCACAGAGACTGCAACAACAATCATGCAGCCTGCATGGGTCTGAACTAGGTCTTCTACATATACGTTACAGTTGTGTAGCTTGGTCTTCTTGTGGGACTCCTAACAGTGGGAGTGGGGGTGTCTCTGACTCACCTGCTCTTAGGACCCTTTTTCTCCTACTGGGTTGCCTCATCCAGTCTTGACATGAGGGTTTGTGCCTAGTCATATTGTAACTTGCTATGCCATGTTTGGTTGGTATTGCTGGGAGGCCTGTTCTTTTCTGAAGGGAAATGGAGGAGAGGATGGGGGGAGAGGGGAGGTAGGAGTAAGGGTTAGGAGAAGTGGAAGAAGGAGAAATTCCAGTCAGGATGTAATGTATGAGAGAAGAATAAATAAAAATAAATAAATAAAAATAAAAAGAATGCCTATTAAAAAGTAAGTAAATAAAATGTCTCTTGGTTAGAATCTAACAAATAACTCATTTCAAGAATTTTTTTAAATGACAAAAAATATCTCTTAGAAATCCACAGTCATCCTTGGCTTCATATCAAGTTTAAGGCCTGCCTGGACCACCTAAAACTCTTAGAAAAGCAAACATGATAAAAACAAAGACCATGAAAGCCAAAGGCTGACCTGTCATCAAATGTCCCCGCAGTGAACGTCAACTTCACTGACATTTCTGTATTTCTGCTTTCACTTAGCTTTTTGCCTCCGAAAAATCCCAACTTCCTCACCAATCTTACTGATGTCTGGCTACCGACGTCTTTGCTCTTCCACCAGCATTGGTGAGTTTTCCCGGTTCAAGTCCATGCTCACCAGGGCGGGGCTGCCAGGAGCAGCTGCTCCACCTGTCCCTTTCCGTGCGATCTTTAAACTGTTTCCTTTATTTAATGTTTTCTCTCTATTCTTATTTGTGTGGACTGGGGGTGGGAGACTATGGGATATTAAACCTAGGACCTCATGTATGCCAAGCAAATGTTCTACCACTCAGCCTTTGTAAAATATTTAAATGTATTTGTTTATCTGATTCTTCTTTTTCTTTTTCTTTTCTATTCTTTTTTTTTTTTAAGTTTTTCAAGACAAGGTTTCTTCCTGTAGTTTTGGTGCCTGTCCTGGATCTTGCTCTGTAGACCAGGCTGGCCTTGAACTCGCAAGAGATCCCCCTGGCTCTGCCTCCCAAGTGCTGGGATTAAAGGCTTGTGCCACTGCCGCCTGGCTATCTGATTTTTCTTAAGTCCTGTGGTTACTTTCCTAAAGTTTCCAAGGTATTTAAATGTTCAAAGCTCTGGTTAAATATATACTCAGAAATATATACAAGTCTTGTAAGTGCTTGGTAAGGGCAAGAGATGGGTAGGGGTTAAGTGCCTGCTGCAGGGCATGAGGAACTAAGTCAGGATTCCCAGAACCCAAGAAAAAAGACTGGGTGGTGTGCGCCTATAACTGCAACCTTGAGGAGTAAGATGGGGTAGAGACAGCAGGGCCTGAAGCTCATTGGCCAACAGCCTAGTCCAATGGGCGAGCTTCAGGCTCTGTGAGAGATCTTGTTTTAAAAACTAAAGGTGGAGCATCCAAGGAAAGACCCCAGATGTGGACCTTTCAAATCCATATGTGGGTGCACACATCTGTACCACACACACACACACACACACACACACACACACACGTACAAACCAAAAAAAAAGTTGATTAATAAGGCAGAATAGGTAGGAGCACAAATGTGGGGTCCACGCTGCCTGGGTTCAACCACTGATAGCCAATTACTAGCTCTGTGTCCTGTGCCTTGACCTTCCTTATCTATAAAATGGGGGTGACAATAATAATACTCCTTAGCAGTAAATATTATATTTATATAATACTCTAAGAATAGGCCTCTCCAATGGTTAAGAGTGATACAGAGTTCATATAATTAAAATTATAATGATAATGAAGTTGTTAAAATCTTAGTTTCTACCTGGCACTCATGATTGGTATAACAAGTCCTTGGTTTTCAAACCACCACAGAGCCTGTTCCTCTATATCTGGGGACATTCTGTGAAAGCCATGAACGTGAGGGAAACTCGACCTAGGAAATGTGTTTAAAGAACTCACATTAAGCTATTATGGTGTGTGGCTTACACTTGCAATCTATTCCTAACACTTGGGAGGCTGAGATAGGAGAATGACTGTGATTTCAGGAATAACCTTAGCTAAGTGAGATCTTATCTCAACAAACAAAACCAGACAAGGCCTGCTGTCTGCTGTTAGCAGACGCCTGCTGTGCCAGGCAAGAGTCCTGCAGTCGTATTGCCTTCATCTTGCAGCTGGTGAAATGGAATTTCCAAGGAGTTAAGGGGCTGACTTAGATTGACAGATCTGGTCAGCCTGTGCAGCAGCAGAGAGAGCATTTATAGGAAGGAAGGAAGGAAGGAAGGGAGGGAGGGAGGGAGGGAGGGAGGGAGGGAGGGAGGGAGGAAGGGAAGCCATGCATCTCTGGGGTGCACACACCATACCTGCTGAGTTGGATCTGGAGTTGCTGTTACTACTTTGGTAGTTACCTGGGACGTGAATTACTCATTGTTTGGATGAACCCTCCATGTTGTTCAGAGAACACCGGAGCTCTTATGCCTGTGGTGCTTGACAAACAGAAAGAAGAAGTGAGACCAGAAGCCCTTCCTGTCAACCCTTACCACATGGCTTAACCACTGGGCTTCCCAGCTTCCTTCATCCTGAAGTCAAATAAACCCTTTCCTTCCCCAGTTACTTTGGTCATGGTGTTTTATCACGATGATAGTAAATGAAAGACAAAAGTCAATTAAATGAAGTGTTCCATTAGACCTCAATGGAGTGCGCCCACCAGCAGAGCCACACCGCCTTTCTCTAACATGCCTGGAACACATCAAGCCCTAGGTTCACCGCAGAACCTGGACATGGTAGCACATGCCTGTATTCCCAGGCTCAGGAGACAGCACAGAAGCAGATCATCCTCAGCTACACTGCAAGTAAAAGCTACATGAGAGCCCCCAACTCTGAGAGAAATGCAGGCATGACCCAGCCAGCAGCCTACTCAGCACACTGTGCTTCTAAATAAGAAGCATAGCACAATGCTCCTGAGTACTCCCGAAGTCAGACCCTGAATTCTGTCTGAAGCAGCTTGAGTAGCTGACCAGCTCTGTTCACCCTGCCTCCTTTTATGTGCTTCTCCCGCATAGAGACCCTGGTGGTATGAACGCTCACTGTCCAGTCGGAGGTCATGCTAATCAATCACAGTCGACAGGCCTCCGCTATATAAATAGTTCCCTGAAATGTTCTCCAGAGAGGTTCATCTCTGGGCCCTTTGCTGACCCAGCCATTGCTGTCTTGTTGGGGTACACCCAATAACAAGCTCACCCAAATCCTTGTCTTTAAAGTTAAGTGTCTGTTAATGAAGAAATGGCAAAGCCTCGCATTTTCCTCTCCTGAATCCTTAATTTTGGTGACTTCCTCAGAGTAAGCTGGCTCCAAAAACCCCACATCATTTATACAACTCTGCTGAGGCTCTCAGGTGCAGCCTTCTGTTGATTTTGTTTGGAGAGAGGCCCTGGATGGCTATGACTTGCACTCTGGCTGGCCTTGAACTTGCATCAACCCCCACATTAGCCTTCTTAGCACTGGGATCCCAGGCATGTGCCAAACACTGGCTGGATTTTTCTCTTAATGCCCAAACTTGCCTTTCCTCGAGTGTGTATGGATTTTTCTTAATCAATAAACTCACTTTGTGTCCCTCTCATTAGTCCTGAAATTCTTGTCTGTGGCATTGTTGCTGGTAACGATCTGAAGATTGGGATGTCTATGATTCACAAAAGAGGAAACTTAGAGGGGCTGAGGGTGTAGCTCAGTTGGAGAGTGTCTTCCTAGCATGTACAAAGCCTGAGTCCCAGCACTGCATGGTGATGCATGAACTCACGCGTGGAGGGGAAAGGATAGGAAGCTTAGGTCCATCCATCCTTGTTACACAGAGAGTCTGAGCCCAAGCTGGGCCAAAGAAGAGGAGACTTACACACTCAGGAGCAAAACCATGCCCTCCAACACAGGAGGCAGAGCTGAAGCATCCCTTAGTCTGAAGACACACAGCTCTCCTGACCACATCTTTTCACGTCCATGCTCAGTGTGAGAGTTCAAACAACTGAGAATATAAACGGGTGACTCCTGGAAGAGGAGATCGAGATGGCCAAGGGAGACATTGTCAGCTAAACAAGACAATACAGTCACCATGGAGGGGCAAAGGCAGATGCTGGGCATGGTCAGCAAGAGGAAGAAGGGATGAATTTTAATGGACACTTTGTTACATGAATCCAAATGCTTTTGAGCCAGGGTCTCATTCTGCCCAGGCTATCCTGTAACTCACTATGTAGCCCAGGTTGACCTTGAGCTAATGGCAATCTGCTTGTATCGGCCTGCCAAGTCCTGGGCACACAGGCACAAGCCATCACACCTAGCCAAATCAAACTTTAAAGCATATGTTCCTGGAATGAACTGTCCCTTTCCTAGAAATCTCCTCTTCAGCAGTATGCCTTCTGACCCTCGCATGTCTACAATACTATTAAATTTATGTTGTAGAAATCAGAGATAGCCTAAGTAGTTGCCAAAAGGAGGAGTTCTAAGTCCATTACATCTATACTGTGAATGCTGGATAACCATAACAATGAAAAAAATCCATCTGTAAAACACAGGAAAATGGCTGTGATAGATTTCCTCACAAAGAGTTTGTAAGGTGTAGATATGCACACTGTGCGACTGTGGCATAGAGGTTATAGGGATGACCAACTGCTTTGCACGGAATTGGAAGCCGGCTCCGTAGGAAGGAGCTCAGACCTGGTGCTGTAAACGTGGTCAAAAGTCCATAGCTGACAAACGTACTTTGTTTTGCTAAACCACATGTTGCCAAACTGCCTTCCAAACATTTATGCTTACCCTCACAGAGGAGTGCTAGCCTCAACCTTGGCCAGAGAAACTTCCCTCTGCAGTGGCCAGCACTTAAGGCCAGAGACTTGTAACTGGTCAAAGTGCTAAAAATAAATGTCTATTGAGTGCTAAGCCCAAAATGGGACATCTATATCCACCCCGCCCTTCCCCAAGGTTCAGAGATCATCTTGGAAGAGTGGTAGAAAGAATGTAAGAGGCGGAATATGGGAAGAAGTGCTGTGAAATTCTGTCTTTGGGATACGACATGGCCATTGCACCCATGAGCAACAAGATCCATCAGCATTCCAACAGGCGCATTCCAACAGGCGCACTAACCGGATTCGGTGGGTCATCGACCTAAAAAGGAGAGTACATGACTGTGAAAGGACCAAGCAGATGCCAAAACAGGCTGCTCAGTCTTCTCTCAGAGGTTAGGCCTCAATTTCAGTTTCCAGAGACATTCCAGGCTCTGGAGATGGGGATGTGGAAGCCCCCTGTGCCTGTCTGATTGATGAGGATGTGGAGATCCTTGAGTCTGTGTGGTTTTGGTGTGGCTGTGCCTTTGGTCTTGTGTGTAGTGTTAACTGTTCTCATTGTTGACTTGACTGTGACAGACTCTATGGGACAGTCCCCCTCTTCTCTCCTAGACCTTTGCCTAGCCCACTGGAAGGATGTACGAGCCACTGCCCACAATAGAGGGGACTGGATCGCCCTGAGTGAACTGAGAGAAGCAGGCAGTTCCTGCCAGGTGGGGCTTGTGTACTGTAAGAAGGGCCATCTGCTAGCTGTGAGTGAGGCTGTCGTCTCAGTGCTGATGTGCCGGTACTTGGATTGTCTGTGTAAATGTCATTTGTTTCTGTCTACTAACCTCCCTTATTTTCCTGGAAGAGAAGGAGAGAGAGGCACAGCAAGGGCCACCTCCCTCCCTCCCTAGCTCTCTTGCTATCAGGCCTGCAGCCAGCCAGCGGCTCTCACAGAGGGTGGGGGTGCAGGCGGGCAGAGGCGGGAGCTGTGGACAGGGTGATGAGGACTGCTTGCAATTGACAAAATTGTGTGAACACTGAACAGAGAATCTGATTTTAGTCAGAGGAGTTGACAAAAACTTTTTTCAGCAACACTGGCAGCTAAGGACACACTCTATGCCCACCACTCCCCCTCCCTTCCTTCCTAAGCCAAGTTCTTCACAGTGATAGCTTCAAGGTCTGCTGACCAGCAGCTATCCTTGTTAACTCTTCTCTGTCCTGATATTGTTTGAAAAGAAAAATGTTGAATTAACAGTCAAAGATACATGGATTTTGGTCATTTGAGTTCAATGGGTTACAAATACTTGCCATCATTTAAGAGAATAGGTTACAAATTATTGTTGGTTAAGATAAGGAGAAAAAAAAACTGTATCAAATTCCAAGTAGAGGATAGGTCAATGAATTGAATAGAAAAAAAGATGTTTTAGGATGTGATGGTTTTATAAGAATATGAAGGCCTGAAATATGAGAATGAAAGTTTGAATAAATGATTTTTTAGTTTGAGGAAACAGTTTAAGATGTAAAAATATGAAGGCTTAAGCATGTTGTAAGAGTTTGAGTACGTGATATTTTGAGTCTGAGGAAGTAGTTTGAGGTATAAAAATGTGGAACTTTAAATACTTTAAAGTTTAAATAAGGTATGAGGTTTGAGTATAAACAAAGTTTATGTAGCATCTAAGATGTAAAGGTTTTAGGTATGAAAATATAAAAAGAATGTTTTGGGAAGAAGGAAAGTATGTAAAATGTAAGTTACTGGAATGTGTAAAAACAAGTTATAAAGATCTGAGGATAAAAAGGCTTAAGTAATAATAAAAATAGTTGACTTGAGGTATATAAAAGAATAAAACATGTTTCAGATTTCTTTTTCTTGTTATTCTGCTGTTACATTGAGACTCCAAAGGTTCATAATTTTAAAAATGTCTGTCTCCTCTGTAGGTATGGCTGAAAATGTGACCACATATATGTTTGCTTTTGAATGTCTGAGTTTGCATGTCCTCTGTGTTAAGGAATACAAATTAATGCTAGTCATCCAGCTATCCAGATACTAGTTTAAAACATAAACTGTTAACTCTTATTTAATTATAAGCTATTTGAAAACAGAACCTGAGAGGTACATTTGACTAATATATCTACAGGATAACAAATTAGCATGGTTATTGTTACCGAACTTAGAGATGTTTTCAAGATCAGGCCTAGATTTGTTTGGCTTGGATATATTTAATAGATAATGGTCCTCAAACCCTTCAAGGATCTGATGAATATGACATTTAAATTATTTAATTAAAAAGCTTACTAGCTTTACTATAACAAACAGAGACGCCCAGCTCCCAGCATTAACTCCCAAGGTCTCCAAAGAAGATATGGAACAACGACAAGAAGACGCCACCTGAATTGCAGACAGCACCGACCACTGGGCAAGACGCCCCGACTCAACACCTGCTGCAGGGATCCGGCCCAGACTGGACAAATGAGACACTGACAAGGTAAGGTCCGTCTTCCCCAAGTTGCTCCTCCACAGGAGAATTTCACGTCATGGGCCCGGCAGCCAGGCCTGATGCTGGCCTGACACCTGTCCAGCTAATGCTGTGAAGACCACAGGAGCCTGGGGTGATGGCGGTCTGGGCAATGGAGAGTCTGTCATTCTTTAATAGATTTGGAAGTCTGCACTCAGGTACAATTTATCCTTCTCAGATCTCTGATGGCACTGATGACTGGGCGAGCTATAGCTTT
Organism: Peromyscus nudipes; assembly: GCA_902168325.1. NCBI lineage: Eukaryota > Metazoa > Chordata > Mammalia > Rodentia > Cricetidae > Peromyscus > Peromyscus nudipes. The sequence continues at coordinate 15,984 of CABHPH010135426.1, forward strand.
GTCAGCTTAGCAACATCAGTCAACCAGAGTCTTCCACCAAGTTCCAGCCACCTTATTAATTGACTGATCAATGCATTAATTAATTAAAGCTACTAAGTCTCTTAAAAGAGAGAGAGAGATAAATAGGTTCTGAATATAGACTTACAGATGATTTTTAAAGGGCCAAAGACATTTCAGTTCAATCTATACCTGGCTCTCTAGATAGAACAGACAGTATGGATTTCAAAACAAATTGATAATACTACAGTTACTGAGACTATGGGTCTGAAATCTCCAAATAAGTTCATAAATTTAACTCCTGATCCTAGTTTATATCTGTCTCAACAGGTTTCCAGTTGGCTGACAGACACATGCAAGCATCATTTGCTGATGAACCCTGAACTTGCTGAAAGCTGATATGGACCAATCCAGCAGATATAAATACCATCTCTTCAGCTGGTCAATAAAACATTCCCTCCTTGCCTTTGACTAACATTCTGGCCTTCCAGGACCCTGACAATAGCATCCCAGTGTCAGCAGGAAGTAATTACAGAAGTGAAAACATCGCCCTTGTCTCCCCCCCCCCAATGTTAGATCAAAAGGGAATTTCTTGTCATAGGGAACCTGAGATAAAGTAATAACTGGTCCCCATTCTCATTTCTAAGTCCCTTCAGAATAAGGAACTCTGTCAGCCATCACAGGGATTTTGGCCCTTCTGCTTCTGCTAATTACTGTTGGCTCTTATGTCACTGATGCCTTAACTAAATGAAGATTCCTGTCTGGGTACCACTAAACTGAGGATGCTAGAATCCCAACATCAGCACCTGAACCAAAGCCATGATACACCTGCAGATGGCAAAAACTGAATAAGGGGAGGCTCACTTTGCCGTTGATAATGAGAAAACTGTTAAGTCCTGATCCAATTAGTCTCTAAAGTGATCTACTACCCTGGTGATGAAGTCTTTTACCAAAAAGAAACATCTCCAAGATTGGAGACGATACACTACTCAAGGGGGGAATGAAAGGACCAAGCAGACACCATAACAGGCTGCTCAGTCTTCTCTCAGAGATCAGGCATCAATTTCAGTTCCCTGAGACTGAGCAAGCAGTTTCTGGGAAGGCCATGACTTAGTCCTTGCAGTAGCTCCCTTTCTGCACGTACTCTGACTGCTCAAGGTTCAGCTAGTTGTTTACTGTCTGGGACCACTCATCAACTTAGAGCTACGTGCATGGGTCAATGCGAACATGTGAGGCCAGCCAGTCTCCATGGTAGCTCAAGGACAGAGCCTGGGCCACTGAGCCAGCCCCCACAGTCAGTACGTGCAAGACCAGTCAGCCCCCATGAGAGCTCAAGAACAAAGCCTGGGACTTGTCCAGACCTGCCCAAAAATGATAACTGTAACCCCCAACCAGTAAATTCAAAGGTTACACACCCTCACCCAATTATGACACCAAGACTTGTACTACCTTGCTTGTGGTTTTTCCCTTTAAAAACCCCTCACCCTGAGAGCTCAAGGCTGTCCTCCTTCACCTGGCTAGCCAGTATGTTGGACATGGACCAAGTCTGGGCTTGCTTGCTATCAATAAACCCCTTTGTGTTTTGCATAGGATATCAGCTCTGTGGTGGTCTTGCTTGAGGGTCTCACAACGTGGCCACAACAATTGGAGTGCCTGGGGACATTGGGAGGGAAGAGTCGGGATTCCTGGGGAGTTGGAGTACATATGATCAAGATGCAGTTTACATGTGTGAAATAAGAATAAATAAAAGATACTCTTATTTTTAAATAATTCATGTGTATACACATTTTTCCTCCATATATGTCTGGGCACCACATGTGTGTAGTGCCCACAGAGGCCAGAAGAGGGCATCAGATCCCCTGGCACTGGAGTGACAGATGCTTATAAGCTGCCTTGGTGGTGCTGAGAACTGATCCTAGGACCTTGGGAAGAGAAGCCAGTGCTCTTAACCACTGAGCCATCTCTCTAGCCCAAGATATTCTGTTTTTAGAGTTTTCCAGGCAGCAAGGGCAGATAATTTTTGTATTGGGAAAGAACATATGTGTCCTATGATTCTATATCACAATCATTCAGAGGTGGGTGCTAGGGTTGACCTGGGGACTTGTGCTAGCAGGCACAAGCATCTGTAAGCTCTAGTGTCAACTATCTACATGATTGTAAGCACAAGGAACATGGAGCAGAAAGGTTTGCAAAGAAAATTACCTAAATACTAACCATGATGAGGAAAAACACAAAGCACTTTTGAAAATTTAATTTTCATATTTCTGTATCATACTTAAATTTTTAACACTAACGTAATAGTTTTGACTCTTTTGGAATGAAAAAAATTAAAGTAGCTATAAATGTTTACAGAGTGCCGAAAATGGTGAGCAGTCTTCAGGAACTGCATGCATGAAGGATCTCTCAGTATTCCTTAGAACATCCGGCTCACGAAATCGTTCACAGGTGGCCATACCAGTTCCACAGAAATCTCAGAGCCCTGGTGCAGCCACTGCTGTTCTCATGTCACAAATGAGGTAGGAAAGGAACTAGTGGGTGGGGTGGTGAGCACACTAACGCAATGGAGAAGCCAGGAGTAAGACTCTCAGAAGCAAGCTACCTGATCATGGTTCTACACAGGGCTTGCAAATTCAAATACAACTTCCAGAAATAAATGAGGTAATGGAGATTAAGTCAATAGATGGCTGGTAAGGGTGGGGGAGTCAGCTTTCTTTAGGGGTGTGGTCCATGAGAGCTGCCCATGCTCCACCGAATGCACATATGGGCTGCATTCATTGGACTCAGTGGGCTATTTAAAAAAACAACAACAACAACACATGAAGTTGGCAAGAGCACGTAAGAGGGGGATTTAGGAAGAGTTGGAGGTAGGGAATGGATATGATTGAGATACATTGTACACATGTATAAAATTCTCAAGGAATAAACATAAAATATTACATTTTCTTTTTTGTTTGTTTGTTTTTTTGTTTTTGTTTTTCGAGACAGGGTTTCTCTGTGTAGTTTGTGCCTTTCCTGGATCTCGCTCTGTAGACAGGCTGGCCTCGAACTCACAAAGATCCACCTGCCCCTGCCTCCTGAGTGCTGGGATTAAAGGCGTGCGCCACCACCACCCAGCTAAAATATTACATTTTCAAAAAGTAAAAAAATGCTGGGTATGCTGGTGCACATCTTTAATCCCAGTACTCGGGAGGCAGAGGCAGGAGTTTGAAGCCAACGTGGTCTACAGATTGAGTTCCAGGACAGCCAAGTTACACAGTAAAAGTCTATCTCAAAAAAAATTTGTGAAAAAAGGGCTTGGGGTGGGGTATGGCTTGATGGGAGCACACCTGCCTGGCAGTGTGAGGCTCAGACTTCCCAATGCTGCATAAGAAAGAAGAGGGGGAAAAAACCACAAAACCTGTGCCAAAATCCCATCACCATCTAATCTTTCAATATACCAAAAGAAACTGACATTTAGATTTCTGAATTAATGTTCCAACTAATTTTTCAGTATCCAAACTGTTCTATTGATGAACAGTGCAAAGCCAAATGGAGCATCATCACTGGATGTTCACAGAGTTTGGGTAGAAATACCCTTCAGACCTGGGCCAGTTCCCACGCATTCCATTAGCCCTTTGGTCAACAGGACACTGGGCCCCTCTCAGATCTTTGGTCTCCTAAACAAAATAATTTTTGTTTTTGTTTTGTTTAGGCAGGATCTCATGAAGCCCAGACTGGCCTCCAACTTACAAAGTAGCTCAAACTGGCCTTGAACTACTGATCCTTCTGTCTCTGCCTTCCGTGTGCTAAGATTATAGGCATATGATATCATAGCAAGTACTACAGATAAAATAATGGAAAAACAGACACGTGGCCTGGGGATGTGTCTCAGTCAGTACAATGCCTGCCTGAAAACAGACACAAAAGGGACCAGAAGTCAGGAAAAGTGGCTCACGCTTGTAATCCCAGCACTTGGGATGGAGGTAGGAGAGTTCCTCAGTGGTGTAGGCAGTTCTGAGACCTACCGCAAGAGACCAAATAAAGAATAAATAAATAAGTAAATAAATAAATAACGGCTCATTCAGCAGTGAGGGGAAGGATGTCGTGTGTACAAGTGTGTGTGAGTGTGCACCTCATGGGGCAGCTGTTCCTTCCACTTCCTCATTCTGTGCTCAGGTGAGCGCCACTTGTTTTTCACTGTGGCATTCCATGCTTATTCGGTTGTAAAGCATGACTTCCTCTCACAGGAGATCCCTAGTCTGGTCTGATGTAGAACCCTGTTTCTCTGTCCTTACAGGGTGCTCCTGACTACTGACAGGGTGGCCTGTAAAGGGTGTGACCAATCGCCACCCGAGCCGTCTACATGGAGTATGCCTGGCTCTTTATGCTGGGTGTGGTCAACATGGTGATGTAATGTTCCAGATGGTGTCTGGGAAATAGAGGAGTGTACAGGGTCTTTCTGCCCACTTCCTTCCTCACTATCGTTCATCCTCCCCTTGCTCATGGTATTTGAGAATATCTTAGTACCTAATTAAACCTATTCAGTTTGTCGTTTTTAAATGTTAGAAATTGTATTTTGCCATTTTAGCTAATTTTAAGTTAATTCAATGGAATTAATTATAGTCACAGTGGCGATGGTGTTTGACCATCTATTCCCAAAAACTTTCATGGCTCTAACAAAGGCTTTTTACCTCTTATGTTTTAACTCCCAATCCCTTGCCCACCCCCAAGCCCTTGTAACTTTGTTCTGTACAGTATAGAAGGATACTATAGCTGTGCATTCAGTTTATTAAGCACATAGCAAGCAAAAGTAAAAAACAGGTAGCAGGTAGCAGACAGAAGCAGCAGAGCAATAGAAAAACATCAAATCAGGTGCTTAAACCACAAGCAGAGATGATTGAAGTAGCCTTACATAGTGAGAAAACGAAGACAACATCATCAAACTGGGTCCTTATAACATCCTGCAGAAATCAAGTGGAGAAGAAACCATCAAGCTGGAACTCCATCAGTGAGTTTTGGGACTTTCATTCCCACTGCATGTATGTTTTTTGGTTTTTGTTGTTGTTGTTGCTGTTGTTTTTGTACTTTGATTTTTCGAGATAGGGTTTCTCTGTGTAGTTTTGTTGCCTATCCTGGATCTCACTCTATAGACCAGGCTGGCCTCAAACTCACACACCTGGCTCTGCCTCCTGAGTCTTGCGGGCTGCAAGAATATATTATAAGTATTCAGCTGTGTATTAAAGCTATACTTTGACCGGCCAAGGGCCTGTCAAGAGGCAAGCCATTTATTATGAATATTTGGTGCTATCCAGCCTTTAATACTTCAGCTGTCTTCTGCTATGAAATTCTTGAGTGCCCAAGTATTTCCAGACTTGCTGAAATCCTAGGTTACTAACTCCCCCTCTGAGCCTAGGAGACAAGATGGCTGGAGAAACATAGCTTTGCTTCTTGTGCAAATGAAGCTCTGACCATCGCCTCACCTTGAGGCCTAGTGGCTCTCCAGAGCAATTGACTGAGAACAAAAGAGGTTTTTACATATCAAGGTGGAAGGTGGAACAACATTCCTGAGGAGGCAGAGAACAGTGTGCTCAGGGAAAGAAAGGGCAGGCATTTTCTGTAGAGACAAAACTGCAAGGCAAGAAAGAAGAGAGGAAGACAGGTTCTGTAGAGGGTAAGCAGATCTGGTGTAGACTTTTCTGAGTGTCAAGAGTAGAGAGTAGTAAAAACGGAGAATGAGAAAACGGAGGACGAAGATGAGGCTGGACGCATAGGAGTTTGGTTGTCAGCAGGACTATGGGCTGGGGAACTGGACGGAACTGAAACTATGGAGACAGGATTTCACCCCGGAGAAATAGAGCAGACGATTATAGAGCTTGGTATGTCTAGAGTTGTTCCTGCCCTGAATGCCTGACGGAGCTATAGCTGTACTGATAGAATTTTGTCTTAGAGGAATACAGTTAACAGACATAAGAACATAGTGTATGTAGATTTTTTTTTCTCTCAGATATCCCACACCAGATGTAGTTAAACCCCCAGGACCCCTGGGTATTCTGTACCCAAGAGCTGGGATTAAAGGCATGCTCCACCACCACCTGGCTTCAGGTATGCTTTTTAACTCTATCTTTCTGCCTCTGTGTGTGTGTGTGTCTGTGTCTGTGTCTGTCTGTCTGTGTCTGTCTGTCTCAGAATGTATCTGTGTGTGTGTGTGCATCTGTGTCTGTCTGTCTGTGTGTCTGTCTGTCTATCTCTGTGTGTCTGTCTGTCTCTCTCTCAGTATGTGTGTATTTGTGTGTGTCTGTCTGTCTGTGTGTCTGTCTGTCTGTCTGTGTAACTACACACATGCATGGCACAGCATGTGTGTGAAGGTCAGAGAACAACTTTGTGGAGTCAGTTCTCAGTTCTCTCCTGCGTGGGTTCTGGAGATCAAACTCAGATTTGCTGAGTGCTCTCCCTGGCCCCCCACCACAGACATGTTAGACCATGTGATCAACAACAGCAAGTGCTGCTGGTGGTGGTTTGCCTCCTTCCTGCTCTTGAGGACACACTATTTTAATACCTTTAGAGCTTGGTTATTTTCCTTTCTCCCTGGCACAGTAAGGAAAGGGACCTTTGGGGGACACTTGAAGTAAATACTCGCAGAGTCCACATTCAGTGAACTCAAACAGTGTGCAGATATCACCAACACAATGTAGGTTACAAACCTCTAATCTGCTGCTTGCCTCAGGCTTGTGTGCTTTAGACACTTGCCTTAAACAGAGTGCAGAGAGATTTAACCCTTTCCTTTTTGGGTGCAGCTTATTTCACTTAGAAAATACTTTCAAGGTTTATTCTTGTTGTAGTATATATAAGAACTCCCATTCTTTTTTATGATGAAGTACCCCATATGTGTGAATACCACCTCGTGTTTGTTTATTCATTCATCTGTTGATGGACACTTGGGTTTTCTCCACTGTTTGGATATTGCAGGTGATGCTGGGAACATTTGCATTTTAGTCATTTTAAGTCTCTGGTCCTGTTGTTTTTTTTTTTTTTTTTTTTTTTGTTCTTTTGAGTACATATCTAGAAGTAGAATTATTGGGCAACATGATAATTATGTACTTAACAACCAAACCACTTTCCACAGTGACGACATCTCACAAACACATCTGCAATGTGTGTAAACAGATCTTTTTATTTGTTTTTTATTTATTGTTTTCTTGAGACAGGGCCTCGTGTTGTTAATCCCGCCAGTCAAGAATAAGACCACTACCACAATTTAAAGTCAAATCTGAAGCAAGCTTTAACTAAATATTGGCTAGGTTGATATACTCTGGCCAGATCCATACCAGGGTTCCCCGGGGAAATGGCCCGGAGGCACCGGCTTGCAAGGGCTTAAAAAGGCAAAACCCATAATTCACCACATTTCCCATCAGATCGAATCAGGGCACACATATATCTTGACGTACTCGCTGCCCCTGCCTACTGAAAAAGTACTTGGTATCTACTGTCAGCTGCTAACTTTTATAGGGAAATGAAAACATATGGCTGGTTATTCCCCATAAACAATAGCCTCCAGAATTTCAGGAAGTATTTGTCCTTGGGCAAGGGGCTCCTACGTCAGAAGCATTTTTGTTTCATGGATCTCTCAGGCATAGTAAAAAACTTAAAACTTAACTTTGGCTTAGCAAGGCTGGATTTAAATTTCTGATTCTCCCACCCCACCCCCCAAGTGCTGGGATTACAGGCAAGAGTCACCCACTACACCTGGCAATTCCTCATGTTTTAAATAAATAAACCAAGAGGGAATCCAGTTAGATAATTTGACCTTATCCCCAGATGGTCAGTGATGCAGCAGACAGCAGATACCAAGAACCTTTGTCAAACTCTGGGTCAAATGCTGACTGTGGTGCCTGTTAGCATACAAAAAAAACAAACAAAAACCCCACTAGCCACCAGGCCCACTCAGTACCTATGGTTCCCCTCAGCCCCTCCCACCCCGCCCCCTACCCTAAACCTCTCCAGTCCAGGGGCTTCTTCCCTTCTCTACACAGCCCTGACGTTTGCTCTTTTTGCCCCTGGCTGTTTCTCTTGGTGGGGGCTCTCTCTTGGCCCTCTCCTCTCTTTGCTCTCCCCTCTCCTGCTCTCATGGACTGGTTCACTCTGGACTCTCCCAGATGCCTCTGGCTGTACTCTCCTCGATATCTACAACAAAACCCTTTTGCTCTGCCATGCCTGGGAGTGGTCAAGTTCTCCTGAATTCATTCACCTTGATGCCAAGGACGAGTCCTAGAAAAGCATGCTGTCTACTTAGAGCCCTTGTCTTGTGACAGTCCCTCGTGGTGCTGTGTTTTGACTCCCTGCTGTGGAAAATGCATTGTCTATCTAAACATGAGAGCTTCAAGAACAGGCTAGTCATAATTCTGTCCTGTTTCTTCTTCCGCACTCTTTGTGGTGCTGCAGTGTCCTAGCATCCTAGTTTGCTTTCTGTTGATAACAGAAAGGGACGGTGGGCGTGAGGGGGTGGGGCGCATGACACAGGACACAACACAGAGTTTGCCTGGCTTCCAGGTTACAGCCTCTAAGGCAAAACCCAGGGAAGAACCCACGTCAGGAGCTGAAGCAGAGGCTGTGACGAAGGCTGCTCACTGGCTTGCTCAGCTTGCTTTCTTCTTGGTTGTGAGCCATCTCCCCATCTCTCAGCCTGCTTCCTTATACAGGCCAGGACACCTGCCCAGACACCACCCACAATGGGTGGGTCCCACCACATCAATCACTCATCAAGAAAATGCCCCCAGGGACTTGGCTAGAGTCCAGTCTGATGGAGGCATCTCCTCAGTTGAGAGTCCCCCTTCAGTTTGTGTCAAGTTGAGGAACAGGAAGGAGCATGGACAGTAAAGTGCTCAGCAAAGAATTTCAAGATAGTTTTCCCGACTTCATGTCACAGAGCCTGGGGAGCTGGGTCTCAGACAGCTTCAGTTTCCAAGAAACATGGTTCAGGGCCAGGCAGACAGCTAAGTGATTCAGAACACCGGCTGTGCAAGCCTGCTAGCCTGAGCTCCACCCCCAGAGCCCATGTAAAAAGCTTGATACAGCGCACACATTTGTAATCCTAGCACCTACCGTGAGGTGGGCAGAACTAAGCCGGAAAAGTTGTCCTCTGACCTTCACACAGGTGTGGTATGGATTCACACAGATGTATACATGTGTGCACACACACATACATACACACATACTCTAAATAATTTATTTTTAAAAAGAGAAAGAAAGAAGAGAAACTTGGTTCAGAAATCAAAAATATCTTAAAAGTCATTTGAGGGGCACAGAGATGGCTCAGCAGTTAAGAACACGTAATTGCTCTTCCAGAGGACCCTAGTTTAATTCCCAGCTCCCACATCAGGTGGCTCACAATCACCTGTAACTCCACCTCCAGGATATCTGGCATCCTCTTCTGGCCTCTACAGACATCTGCACACACTTGCATACACATAAAGACCTACACACACACATAAGTAAAAATAAAAATGAATCTTTAAAAAGTCATGTGAGACCTGGGAGGAGGCTCAGTGGGTAAGGACACTTGGACCAAGATGAATTCGGTTCTCCAGGACCCAGGTGGATGTGCTGGGGCACACTGACTGAGGTAAGAAGCCCCACCCACTCTGCGCGGCACTGTGCAGTAGAGGCAGTCCTGGACTAGAGTCGAGAACTCTAACGGAGCAGCCACCTGCATTTTTCCCTGGTTGTGCTGTTAGCAACTGCTTCAAGCTCTTGCCCTTGCCCTCGCCGCCATGGTGGACTTTGCTTTTGAACTGTGGGCCATAATAAACCCTTCTCCCTTAGGTGGTTTTAGTCAGGTGTCTTATCACAGCAAATGGAAAAGAAATTAAGATTATATGTAATAAACACACTGTGTGGGATATAATGCACAGTCCGAGAGTTGGTATTAGTAATTGAAATCAGAATAGAAAAAGCCCTATATTTGCTCTTACCAACTGTCTTAGTCACGACCATGGCAATTCTTACAAGGAAGCATTTAACTGGGGCCTGGCTTACAGCTTCAGAGTCTTAGTCCATTACCATCATGGTGGAGAGCATGGCAGCATGCAGACAGGCATTGGATCAGTATCTGAGATCTTTACACCCTGGTCCACAGGCAGAGAGGAAAGGAGAGAGGAGGGAAGAGGATGGGAGGGGAGAGGAAGAGAAAGAGAGAGAGAGACTGGGCCTAGCTTGGGCTTTGGAAACCTCAAAGCCCACTCTCAGTGACACACCTCCTCCAAGGCCACACCTGCTCCAATAAAGCCACACCTCCTAATTCTTCCCTGACAGCTCATCAACTGGAGACCAAGCATGCAAATATACAAGGGCCTATGGGGTCATTCCTATTCAAACCACCACACACACCAGCTCGCAAGAGAAGTCAAGACTACTTGGCAATTTGTAGTCAGTGAAATGAACATAGCTTATGAATTTATTGTAATTCAATAAATTCTGACATTGTAGAAATAAATACACAAGGGGCTGGAGAGATGACTCAGTGGTTAAGAGCACTGGCTGCTCTTCCAGAGGACCTGGGCTCAATTACCAGCACCCCATGGCAGCTAATACCTGTCTGTAACTCTAGTTCCAGGGCACCTGACACCCTCACAAAGACATAAATGCAGGCAAAACACCAATGCACAAAAAATAAAAATAAATAAATCATCAATTTAAAAAAAAGGAAGAAAGAAAAACACAAACATGTCCGTCTGTTTTTCTGACATGTTTGTGACAATAATAGAAACAGATTTTAAGGGAAAAACCTGGGCTCCTTAGCTCTCCTTGATGCATGAAGATGTAAATAATGATTACATCTCAGGAGGTGGTAGGCTAGAAGCCTTGAATGCCTCTGGAGCTAGAGTAACAGGCAGTTGTGAGCTGCCCCACGTGGGAACTAGCAGAACTGGATCCTCTGCAAGAACAGTAAGTACATGCTCTTAACCAGAGCCCCTGCCTGCTCGCCTGCTTCCCTAAGGGTGTAGCTCTCCCTCTTGGTCTCCATCACCCCTGACAACTGCTGAGCTTCAAAGCTTGCCCACCCTATAGTTTTTCTCTCAGACTCTGAGAAAATTGTTCCTAAAGCTTCCCCCTGAGTCCAGTTCTAAGTTATTTTGTTAATAAGTCTAGGTACCCTAAGAGGGAACCTCAGTTTCCCCCCCCCCCCCCCCCGGACAATACTGCACATCTGAATGCACTCTAAACAGGGGCCTTTATAACAGATCCATAAATGTCAGAAGGACTATACAATAGAATTGCAAAAGGATACGGGATCTAGAGCTAACATTGGGATGCCCCAGCACAAAGAGGCCTACTTAATTTCTCTCCCTCAGCCACCATATCCAAAATTGAATTTACTTTCAATATATACCCTGAACACGCTGCCATTCTCACTCTTCCGTTCTAGCTCAAACTCCCACATCCTCCTGTAAAGGCTCATTTTTACTGTCCACTGGACTTAGAATCACCATGGAAACACTCCTCTTGGCATGTATGTGAGGGTGTTTCCAGAGAGGTTTAATTGAGGGAAGGCCCACTCTGAATGTGAGTTTCCCCATTCCATGAGCTCGGGTACCACACTAAATAATGCTGTTTGCCCGCATTCATCTACCTCTGCTTTCTGCTGGCGCCATGCGACCAGCTGACTCGAGCGCCTGTGACCGTGACTTCCCTGCTGTGATGATGGCATCCTCACACTGTGAGCCCCAAGTCCCTCCTTGGTGAAGTGGCTTCTGTCAGCGATTTTCTCACAAATGAGAAAAGTAAGCAGTCTGCCTCTTAGTCACTCCACAGGCTGGGCATGGCGGTGCATGCCTATAATCCCAGGAGCTGAGCAGAGGGTTGCATGGCTCTGAGGCCAGCCTGGGCTATACAGAGTACAGGTTAGAGAGGCAGACTCTGTTGTTTGGTTTGATTTTGTTTTAAGCAAAATGAAATAAGACTAAATAATAATAAGTCATAACTCACTAATTCTTTTTATCTTTTTTTTATTTTATTATACAATACACTTCAGTTCTACATATCAGCCACTGATTCCCTTGTTCTCCCCCCTCCCACCCCAACTCACTAATTCTTGAGTCACTTGCCATAGTTTTCTTTCTTTCTTTCCTCCTTTCTTTCTCTTTTTTTGTTTTGTTTTGTTTCTTTGTTGTTTTTTGATACAGGTTTTCTCTATGTAGCCTTGTCTGTCCTGAAACTTGCTCTTAGACCAGGGTGGCCTCCAACTCACAGAGATCCAACTGTCTCTGCCTCCCGAGTGCTGGGACTAAAGGTGTGCCACCACCACCCGACACCAGACTTCTTTTAAATGTTTGCAGGGCTAGATCCCGGTCCATGCGCTTCACCAGTGCTGACTAAGCCCCAACCACTGAGCCACACTCCCAGGCCCCATATCATTTTTCTAAATATTTCAGTTCCTTGTGTGAAAATTCCCAAGACCCAAGACCCTTGCTGCCCTTAGTCAGTAATTCCCAGACATGCAGGCTTTCCTTCTCCCCACGTAGCTGGCACACTGTAGTGACCCAGGTTTCTCTCAAGGACTCAGTCTTCCTATAGCAGAAGTTCCTAACCATTTACTCTAAAGTGCCTACTGCTTCTCCAACACATCACGGTTGTTATTTTTAGTATGTGTATGTGGTTCTTTTCAGCTGCTCAAACTTTTGTTGAGCAGATAACGCACCCTACTCACCATTTATGGTCCAAACGAGAGCATGAGGTGCTGAACAGGAACGAAGTCTCTAGCAGCTTCATCTCCTCTTTCAGAAACTTCCACAATAGTTATTTTTATCTTTTCCTGTCACCTGAAACCCTAGCTGTGAAAAATGTTCATGTAAGGAAGAATTGGGGCAGAAAAAAGAATTTGGGACACGAGAAAGAAAAGCAGGCCCTGACCCAGGAAACCAGAGAAGCTTAGCCAACGGCAGCCCAAGGCCCTTTCCATCCTTCATCCCACTGCAGCCCCCAGGACTCTCCCCAGGAACTCCTGTACCATGCCCCCAGACCTTAGCACAGCTGACTCCATGATGGAAGTGCCTGCCATTCGGGCTGTAAAACTCAGCACATACGCAGCACCACCTGCCAAAACTAAAACAAAGGCCTAATCCATCAAAGTCCATGTAGTTCTGGGAAGTCTCTAAATGTACTAACCTTGCTTTTTGGCTTCTGTAGTTCCCCTTTGGCTAATTGTTCTTATTAACTGAAGTATGTCAATCCAAAATGTGGGTTTTTTTTGTTTTTTGTTTTTTGTTTTTTGTTTTTTTTTTCTTTAAAGCTTACCTTGAGAAAGGCTTGGGGCTAAACTGGGATCCCAAACATGAAATATAGTTGCTGGCCAGTTATAAAGACTTTCTGTTGGATTAAACCTGTGCCCAAGTTCTTTGGTGGATACCCCACAACACTCCACTCATGGAGAAAGGACACATTCTAAACCTTTATTCAGCACTAGTGGGCCCGGGTTTCACCTTGTCAGATTGTAATTCCACTTCAGGCATCTTGGGAGCCTCCTCACTTAGCTCACTTATCAAAAGAGATGCAAAAGGGGCCTAGCAATATGACTGAGTGAGCAAAGACCCTTGCCACTAACCTGATGACTCCCCAGGACCCACACGACGGAAGGAAAGAAATGACTCCCACAAGCTCTCTATGACCTCCACGCTGAGGCATGCTTGTGTCCACATACAGAAATATGTACCACACACACACACACACACACACACACACACACGTAAACAAAGCATAATAAAATGTTTTAAAAGAGAGAAAATGGGGAAAGGGTTTCTTAGCAACCTTTAGAGATGTGACTTGGGGGCCACTGAAATAGATAATGCTGAGACAATTCATTGTGACTCTCTCTTAAGGCGCCTGTACCCACACTGGGGTGCATCTTGCTCTTTTCCTAAATGCCTCTCCTTCCCGAACCCCCATAAGATCTCCAACTTCTTTCATCTCACTGACTAGAACTGAAATTCTTTTCTATATCAAAACCACAAATCCTGGCCTGGGATGAGGTAACACAGGCCGCTGGGGAGAGTGCTGGCAGCACGAAGCCACCTCTCTGCCCTCACTGACAGAATGACACAAGGCCTTTTGATTAACTCCACATGTAGAGCTGAAGAAACAAGAATCCCTAAGGACAGCCTAGATACTAAGATAGAAAACTGAACTAAGAAGAAAGGGAGAGGTGATAACTAGGGACTTAACAGCAGAAAGTCCCTGGGGCTTTTCCCACAACTACCCAAAACTTGGAAGTCTCTTCCCCTGCTAAGACAACTTCATTCTGACTAGCACACACCCTGAAAACACCCAAGGATGACCTTTGTGGCAGTAAATTCTCTGCATTCAGACACAGATTCCCCACATTTTTTCTGTTCCAGTGCCAGGGACCAAATCTAGCATCTAATACGATGGTTAGTGTCCATGTCAACATAACAATCTAAAATCACCTAGGAGATGGATGTGTGGGAGATTCTAAATTGTGGTGGGAAGACCCATACTATTTTAAATATTTATTTCTGTGTCTGGGTGCTTTGCCTGCATGCATGCCTGTGCCCTGCCTACATCCCTGCTGCTCCCTGAGGCTTTACATCCCCTGAGACTGGAGTTGCAGACACTTGTGTACTGACGTAGGGGTGCTGGAAATTGGACCGGTCCTCTTGAGGAGCAGTCAGTGCCCTTAACCACTGAACAATCTCTCCAGCTCCAGGAAGACCCATCATAATCGTGGGTGGGACAAGTCACTGGCCAGGGTTCCTGCACTGTATAATCCTGTAACGCGGAGACCGTGAACTGGCTGCAGGTGTTCACTCCGTTTGTCTCTCTCCTCTTGGTCTGCAGATGCATGTGACCAGCGGCCTCACATTCCTGCTGTTGTGACTCCCTCTGCCAGTGTCGATTGTGACCTGAAACCATGAACAAACAGTGAGGTCTGTTTCCGGAAAGCTGCCTTTGTCCAGTGTTTAATCCCAGCACCAGAAGGGGGACTGCGGTAGGTGGACACCGACCACAGCTGCCTTTATCCAGACACTTTGTCCCCTCCAACTGTCTGTCAGGCTGTTGAAAGCGTGGACTCCAGAGAGTGAAAACATCTCCAGAGTCCCAGGCTGGGGCAAGGGGAAGACTGGAGCCTCCGTGACTGCAAAGGAGAGTCCACACAGTTCTGATTACTAAAATGATCATATGTCTTTTTCCCGGCTTTATTCACCTCTTCTAGAAAATTGTAATAGTGCTACAGAAAATGCAGCCAGACACCAGAACTCTCCTTCACTCTGATTTGGTCAAAGTGTAAATAAATCCATCCTCCTTTAATTTTTATTTGTGTGGTGTGTGTGTCTGTGTGTGTCCGGGTGTGTGTGCACGGGGATGCATGCTCCACTCAGAATGTGTGTGGCTGTCAATGCAGGTTCCAGGATCCCAACCCGAGTCTTTAGGATTGTACAGCAAGTGCTCTCAACCGCTGAGCCTCTAGAGAGCCCTTCCATTTTCCTTCATCCATATGCTTCCCAGCTTAAGAAGTGGTGGGGTAGTGATCTAAGATCCCCTATAACACTACCCCTGAGCAGAGCTCCATAGTCCTCCCTTTTTAAGAAGTCATCCCTTTAGAACTTCAATCCACTCAGAACTTTTTCTTTCCTCACTTATTTTTGTGTGTTTGAAACAGGGTCTTGCTAAGTCTCCCTGGCTGGCTGGGACTTACTGTGTAGATCAAACTGGCCTCAAACGTGCAGCCGTCTTCTCGCATCTGTCTTCACTGCCCTGGACCTGCAGTCAGGGACACTATGTGCAGCTTCCAGATTAGAAGTGGAAAGTCTAAATGGGTAGGCTTTTATTTTTTGCTTATTTTTGATTTGTCTTTGTTTTTAGCTCATTTTATTTTCCCTTTTACTCCTGTCCCTCTAGAGTCTTATACAATGTCAGACACAAAAGATATGCAATTCTTTTTGGTTGATTAACTATATGCTGATTGGCTGCAATTTTCACTCTGAGGAAGACTGAACTAAAAGATGAGAAGGTATAAGGAAAACAGGGATTCTAGAATGCAGAGGGAAGAAATGGGTAAGTGGGCTTCCATTGTAAGACTCAATCAGAGTTTATTGTGGCTGTCCGTCCACTAAAATGGAAGCTGACAGGCACTTGGCAGAGACATGGAAATGGACACAGGCCAATTTACAGCCTTTTGTTAAATCTTTCCACAGCTTTGCCTAATTTATAGCCATCACAGTCTCAAAGCCTGATGGATTCTGATTCCTTCATCATGCAAATATTAATTTATCAAAAAGTCTTATTGGCTCGTAGCTATGAGGTAATTATCCAGAGAATTCAGATCAGATGGTCCTCCTCTAGCATCTGCTCCATTATTTATCTATCTCTCATGTAGGCTGGCTAGCTTCAAACTATGTAGCCAAGGGTAGCTTTGAACATCTACACCTCCTGAGTGCTGTGATTACAGGCCTGCAGACCTCAAATCCAGCACCTGTTTCTTTTTAAATAAAAACTTACCATGGTGAATTTTTAAGTAAGTATGATGGTTAGTCTTCATTGCCAACTGGACTTAGAACCACTTAGGAGGTACACCTCTAGGTATATCTACTGAGGGTGTTTCCTGAGAGGTTTAAAGAAGGAGGGCAGACCCATCCTGAAGAGTGGCACCATCCCTTGGGCTGAGATCCTAGACTGAATCAAAGTTAAAAGGGGCGAGAACGTGGGTTCTGCCTCCTGGCTGAGGACATGTGGCCTCCCCAGCTTTAGACTGTGCCCCCGAGCTGTGGGCCATAGTAGAGCCTTCTTACGTTTGCTTTCATTCACTGCTTTGTCACTGAGACAAGCACGAAGACAGCAAGTTCCGCTGGGAAAACACGAAATCTTTGTGTCTTTTGTATGATCATCACAAGAGCAGTCTCTGCCGTTCCTGCATGGAAAGCAATTCACATCTGGTCCTTCAGGAATATTTTAGTGTTTATTGTGATTTTTACATTTTTCTTTATGATTGGGGTATGAATATGCACGTCACAGGACAACTTCGTAGACCTGGTTCTTTCATTCCACTTTTTTATAAGGGATGTTGTTAATCAAAATCCTCTTGGATACTTGTACAAATATTTATTAGAATTAGGAGTGTCAGAAAACAAAGATTCACTGCTATTATAGTATAATATATATTATTTTACATATATATACTACTATCATAACAGTATAACCTAATATATAATTTGAATAATAAAATGCCCCCCACTCTCTCCCTCTCTCTTTGTTTTTTGTTCTTTCGAGACAGGGTTTCTCTGTGCAGCCCTGGCTGTCCTGGAACCAATTGTGTAGACCAGGCTGGCCTCAAACTCACAGAGATCCGCCTGCCTCTGTCTCCTGAGTGCTGAGATTAAAGGCGTGCGCCACCACTGCTCTGATTCCCTTTTATATTTAAATAGAACAAATTCACACCCAGTAGCATGCTTATTGAAAACAATGAAATGTTTCATTAATTAAAAAGATATCAAGAAAGTGAGCTGGGCAGTGGTGGTGCAGGACTTTAATACCAGCACTCGGGAGGCAGAGCCAGGTGGATCTCTGTGAGTTCAAGGCCAGCCTGGTCTACAAAGTGAGTTCCAGGAAAGGCACCAAAAACTACACAGAGAAACCCTATCTTGGAACAAAAACAAAAACAAAAACAAAAATCAAGAAAGTAATGTATATGAAATCATTATTTTTGAGAATTTCCTGTAACTATAGCCTATATTTTTACATTTATTAATGATTAAAATACTAGACATTCATGGTTATAAAGTAAATCATAATGTAGGTGTGATGGACATGAATTTGCCAGATTCCCTTTCCACCTTCTTTATAACTAGAAACCAAGTACTTTGTATGTATGTATGTATGTATGTATGTATGTATGTATAGTATACGTGTGCATGTGAAAGTTGTGTGCACATGCTGTGGAGACCAGATGTTGTGTATCTTTCCCTATGGATTTCTACTATCTAGTTACTTAGTTATTTTGAGACAGTGTCCCTCTGAACCAGAAACATACCGGGTGTCTAGCCAGCAAGCTGTGGGGAACCACCTGTCTCCGCCTCTGCTAGCACTAGGGTCAGAGGCATCTGTCACTACGCCCAGTTTTTACATGAGTGTTGAGCATTTGAATTCAGGCCTCATGCTTGCACAGTAGACACTCGCTGACGAGACACCTCTCCAACCCCAACTCACTTTCAACCCCCTCAGTGGGGCCCATCAGTGTCTATCATGCCACTGGACTAAAGTTAGTTTACTAAATTAGCTTACTAGTATATACAATAATCTACCTTAAAGTCCTGTACCTATCCATTCCCTTTTTCTTTTCTTAAGGAGAATAACAAGTCTAATTTTTTGTTCCACCCCCAACCCTATAACTCTCGTCCACAATCCTGAGAAACATGAAACCTTTGAGAGAGGGGGTGTCGTCATCTTAGAATTGCTTCCTGCTGTTTTACTAGTAAACTAATTTAGTAAAATATCAGCCTTAACTAATGTGCATGCTTATGGATTCTTGTATAAGGATCGTTTTGTTTCTAAACTCCTATTTAAGATAATTAGTATAGTCAGGCAGCGGTGGTGCACGCCTTTAATCCCAGCACTCGGGAGGCAGAGCCAGGTGGATCTCTGTGAGTTCGAGGCCAGCCTGGTCTACAGAGTGAGTTCCAGGACAGGCACCAAAACTACACAGAAAATCCCTGTCTCGAAAAACAAAACAAAAACCAGAAAACAAAAACTAAAACAAAAAAAGATAATTAGTATATTGATACAAATACAAAACTATATTTCTTGTATTGTACATATATTTTTACTCCTATTTGAAATACCTTGTATATTGATACGAATGTAATATTATGTTTATCATACTGTATATATGTTCTACCTATGTTTAGGATATTTTGCATATTGATACATATCAAGGATATTGTTGTCATATTGCATATTGCACTATACATTTCTACTTCTGTTTAAGATATTTTGTGTATTGTCACAATTTTGAGGTCATTGTCCTTTTACTGTACATTTGCTTACAGACTGTTTACCTTGTTTACATGAAGCCTTAGTCCTTAGGTTATTTAGGTAGACAAGACTTACAGATTTATAATCACCCATGCTTGCCATCTCTATAGTTACATTTGTTAGGTTATCCAGATTTACAGATACGTCAGATGGACAGGTAATCTTCAAACACTTCATAGACCTAGAGAATATGGCATTGAAATAACTTAGAATTCTGTTGACATGAGACATGATTGCTCCTGGCAGCACCAATCTAATCCCAGGAGAATGTTGAGCTTTTAAGACATTTGGTTTGGAAGTTTGTCTTCCTCCTGGCATAACAGCCTGCTGGGCAAAGAACTGCCCTTGCCTTGACTGCTGACAGTACGAATGCTGTCCTTTCTGGATGAGCAGGACACAAGGAAAAGTGACTACTGAACTCTGCCAAGACGGGGTAAGATGGCCTTTCAAAATTCCTGCTTCTGAAAATGGTCTGTCAGATATTCTAGGCCTGTAGTCAAAATGAATTCCCCAAAGGTGCTGAGAAACTTTAGGTGACTGTCCAGCCTGCCAGCTGCCTCTGTCTATTCTTGAAAGATTTTTGAAAATTGCTTGCCTGCATTTCCTGTTTTCTCAAGTATTATTATTTGCCTTCTCAGGTCTTTGATACAGTTACAATCTTCTTGTATCTTAGCTAGAACATACTAAGTACTAGATTCAGATTCTTCAGGATAGGACAGCTTTTGGAATAATTTCTCTAACATACCATTTACCTGTGTTCTGGACATCTCTGTATTTTATTTAGTATGTGTCTCTTGTTTGATGTTGTTCTTGTTGGTTGTAATTCCATTTGTTTATGTCATTACCCTTGATTTCTCCTGGACAATACTTAATAATCATTCCTAGTGTATATAGTTTTGTGTTCGGTTAGAACCTTCTTGTTTAGACAAAAGGGGGAGATGTAGTGGGAGATGTTTGAGCCATGCCCTGAAGCACCGCCCCTAGTGAGGTAGCAGGTCGCTGTTACACCTGCCTATGACCTTCAGGTACATGCCCCTGGGGTGTGGCCGCTGTGGGACCCTTAAGACCTGGGATGCACGTATGCTCTATCTCTTTGCTATCTCGTGGTTTTAGATGCTGAGATCTTGGACCAGGCAGATCAATGTGGGACAGACAGGTTTATTGAGTTAGGATCTGATGTAGTCCAGGCTGGCCTCAAACTAGATAAAAGCTGAAGATCACCATGTAGTCCCAATCCTCCTTCAGCCTCCCGAGTGATGGGATCACAGGACTGTGCCTCCATTCCTGGCTGCTGGTTTGGTTGAGACAGGGTCTCACTATATATCCAGCTCAGCCTGACCTGGAATTCACTATATAGCTCAGATTGCTTTGAACTTGCAGCAATCCTCCTGCCTCTGTCTGCTAAGGGCTGGGATTACAGGCCTGTGCTGCTACACCAGTTAGGGGCCTGTTTAAAGACATAGGGTAGACTGCATCAGTCTTCTTGAAACATTTCCTCTGCCACAATAACAAGAGTGGCATCGGTTTGCGGTGAAACAACTACTAGACAGACAGGCTTGCCGAAAGTACTTTTTGGATAAGATTCTGGTGGCTTCTGTGCAAGCTTGTGGTCCTGGCAATCTTTTGTGATGATTTCTATCAAGTATTTCCTTAGCATAAGTACCTTTCCTTTGTAACTTTTCATATTTATTTTTTGGTAGGGTTAACATGACTCCATTTTGATTCTGACACTCTTCACATTTCTGTTACAGGAAGATGAGCAAAGACAGAGTCGTTGACACCCTGGTATGTCTAGAGAACTTTCGCTGATTTGGTCACAATGAGCTATCACTAAACAAAGCAAACACAT
This sequence comes from Peromyscus nudipes, assembly GCA_902168325.1. Classification (NCBI taxonomy): domain Eukaryota; kingdom Metazoa; phylum Chordata; class Mammalia; order Rodentia; family Cricetidae; genus Peromyscus; species Peromyscus nudipes. Next base: position 36,847 of record CABHPH010135426.1, read on the forward strand.
AGCACGGTGGTGCACGCCTGTGATCCCATCACCTGGGAGGCTGAGGCAGGAGGATTGCCATGCATTGGAAGACATTTTGGACTATATAATGAGACCCTGCCTGAAAATGAAACAAATCATCCATTCATATCATGGTATGGGGATCAGGCAGCAGACATTCTGGGGGAGCCTCCATCAAGGTCAGTCCCGGGAGTAATTGTCAAGTAGACACCTTGTCTTCACATTGTCTCTATCCATTCTTGTTGCTGTAACAAAGTACCTTAGACTGATTAATTTATACATAACAGAAACTTGACACAGTTCTGGAGGCTGGGAAGTCCAAGGCAATGCCAGCAACTGATTTGGTGTCTGTTCAGGACCCTTGGTCTCATAGACTATTTTTTACTGTTTCTTCGTAGTAGCAGGGATGGGGATGGGGTGTGTGTGTGGAAATTTCCCTCAGGCCACTTTCATGAGGCACTAATTTTATTGTTCAGAGCTCTGTTCTGACTCAGTCACCTCCCCAATGCCCAACACCTTTATATCACCACCCTGGGCACTGCATTTCAACATTCGGAGTCAGGGCAAATATCCATTCTATAGAACATTCCTTCCTAGTCCATGTCTGGAAGCACTTGTTAGTCCCATGGCCAGATTCTTCAGAAACAGAACCACCAAATCCTAAACGTACAACTTTTTTTTTTTTTTTTTTTAAGCCTGTGGTAGATGCCGGTATTTTCGGGTTGGCTGATTGCAACCTCGGATGTAAGTCTTGTAAATGTAGAACAGATCAACCAGTTAATCCATGATCAGGACACATCTATAACCGATAAGCTTTGCTGGAGGTAAAAAAGTATTTCTCATAACCATGTTTTTAGCTTATCTTCAAAGTGCCCTGGATCAGGTGTGAGAGAGCTGCATTGCCCTGGATCTGTCTTCGACATTAGTTGAGGAGTCTACACCAGTCACATACCACTTTAGAGTTCTGAGTAGAGTCAAAATACAGTCTTTGGGAGCATTGGCTCTAGGGGCTTAAGAGAGATTTTTGTCGCCGGGCGGTGGTGGCGCACGCCTTTAATCCCAGCACTCGGGAGGCAGAGGCAGGCGGATCTCTGTGAGTTCGAGGCCTGGGCTACCAAGTGAGTTCCAGGAAAGGCGCAAAGCTACACAGA
>CABHPH010135427.1:7668-32688 GCA_902168325.1 Peromyscus nudipes
ACAGGTCTTTTGCATATATATTATGGCTTCCGGTTTTGTGTTTTTATGGGCTTTCTGTGTGTGTGAATATGCGTATGTCCGCATCTATATGTGTTTCTTGTGCTTTTTCTTTGGCTCTTTTTCTTCTGTTTGTTTTGCCCTATTCTGCTTTATTTGTTTTTGTTTTAGCTTAATTATTATTATTTTTAGATGCCTGTTCATTTTCTAAGGAGAGAGAGAGAAAGGAAGGGTGTATTTGTATGAAAAAAATACATTTTCAATAAAAGAAAAAATTATGTGCTGTCCCTGATACAGTGCTATACAGTTTAGAGATTAATATCTCTCTCTCTCTCTCTCTCTCTCTCTCTCTCTCTCTTTCTCTAAGGACTCATGTATCTCAGGCTGGCCTCAAAGTTGCTACATAGTTGAAGATGACTTTGAATTAGAAATTTGGCCAGATTTAGTCTTCTACCCTTTATAGTCACTCAAATATGAACGGCCCCTAGTAGGCATACCTGAATACACCCAGCAATTCTAGGCAACTATGCTGTTCCTATGAAGGTGAGAATTCCTTTCTGTCTCCTAGAAAGTAATAGAAAGCATCCATGGAGTGGAGCTAGCAAAGCAGATGACCCACCAACTACAACTGTAGGCATGTGACCTAATCCGATGGTTGAACTCAGCAGGAAAGATCAGTGCAGCAGCATGCAGTAGGAAAACAGAGGACATGGAGCACATCAGAGCCCAGCCCTTGGCTTATTGTGAATATGGGATAAAAGCTGTTTTTCACCTTTGAGATAATATTCATTCATTTTCTGAGATTATCAGCTGGACATTCACAAGGCAGGGATGGATCCCAGAGCTCACTGTTGGGAATTCTTGGGGGAACTCAAGCTTCACAAAGTCTGTTGTCTTGGGATTGTATGCTTACCTAAACACTCTGAGGCTCAGGGGTTGTCTTAGTCACGCTGGACAGATACAAGAGGACACTGGATCAAATGCCTTTCTTCCTTTTTTTTCCTCCTATGACACACACAAGAATGATTACATGTGTTGTACAAGTCAATAGCCACGTGGCTTGTGGTTTTTACAAACTTAACTGGTAGCTCTTTCCTGTGTGTAAGGTTTACCCTGCTCCTGGGACTACACCCCAGGGACAGACATGGAGGTTTGCTGATGTGCAGACATGAGACATAGAGCCCTTCAATGGGTGGATGATTCCCAGTGGGCAGATGGGAAACAGGCTGAGTTGTGCTCTCAATTAGCAATGTGAAGGACTGATGTCACTTTACAGTCCATATTTCACAACAAGGCTCTAAGCCTAGTTTTCATCCTTTCAGAGCTGACCCATGGGCATAAGCCTGCAAAAAGTAAACTAAAAGCATAACATGAAGAATATATCCCATTATATTCCCAGGAGGTGGGGAAAAGCCTGAGCAAATCCATAAGGGACTCATTGTGGGTGGCTGAGTACCGTGGTTCACAAACACGTGGACCCAGACACTTAACCAACAGCCAATGTCTTTTGGGGGCAAAAGAAAATATTATCCACTGAAGATGGATATCTAGCTGGTTTTCCTAAATGTGACACAGTGCAGATTTTCAATGTTTTTCCAACTCCTGTGCTGTGGAGAAAGGGTTTTAACCAAGTTAAGGAACAGACCCCTACGCCAGCGGATGCGATGCTGGTCCAATCAGAGAGGGGAAAGACGTATCATTTAGAATAAACAAGAAGGGGAGAGCAATTTAATTGGCTCCTGATGTTCCGTCTAACACAGGCCAGAAGTCTTAAAACCTAGAGGCTTATTTTTATTTGTGAGTATATTTATTTTTATTTTTTTAAAATGAGTTTTCCGCCTGTGTTGGTAGAATTCCAGTCAAGGAACGTCCATCCTGGCCTCTTTGATCTTGTGCTCACCTTTCAGAAGTATGAAAAGGTCTTCTCTTCCCCTTATGTAAAAGTACTTCCAGCCAGCGTTTAATATGAAAGAGATGTTTATCGGACTGGGACGGGCATATTGAAGCTGTTCTGCAGTTGCGCCCCCCCCCTTGGCTCTTCCTTTCCTTGCAGCCGCAGTCCCCCCCCCCCACGGCCATTCTCAACCCACTGTGTTTCTTAACGCGGTTTTGTACAGACGAAGGGGCCGTGGGTGGCTATCAGGGAGTTGTTCTGAAAGCGAGGGAGAATAATAAGAATGAGAGGGAAACACTGTGCCTGACAGCGGGCTGCGGAGGTTCCAGGGCTGATGGTGTCAGCGCTTTCTGTTAGCTGGACCTTGATGAGAAGTCCAGGCTTCTAGGCGGCCCCTGGAAGATGATTCTCAGGGGAGTCCTCTTACATTTTCTCTCTCCCCCCTCCCCATATCTAGGAAAGCTATCTGTCTATGAATTATTTAAGTTCACCAGACCAAACATGTCTCTGCAAACACTTTCAAATAAACTGGAGTTTGTTTTCCAAAAAAGCAGCTGGCGATGATATTGGTGAAGATAAGTTTCTTTTCAAGTGCAAGGAGTATCCCTTCCTGGGTCACAAAGCCTAGGAATTAGAGAAGATTCTAGAACAAACTAGCATTTTTTTCTTTTCTCTTCTTTCTTTTTTTCTTTCTTTCTTTCTTTCTTTCTTTCTTTCTTTCTTTCTTTTTTTTTGGGTGAGGGTGGTTTGAGACAGGGTTTCTCTGTGTAACAGTCCTGGCTGTCCTGGAACTCACTATGCAGACCAGGCTGGCCTCAAACTCACAGAGATCCACCTGCCTCTGCCTCCCAAGTGCTGAGACTGAAGGCTTGTACCACCACTACCTGGTTCAAACTAGCATTTTTAAAATTCACTTGCCACAACTTTTAAAAAAAATAAGATGTGGTGCTTATTAGTTGGCTTATGTGATATGTATGTGTTTTCTTATTCAGTGGAAGCATGCTTATGGAATTTGTACTTTGCCAGTCTTTTAAACAAAACATCCATTATGAGAAATGCTTTGACTTCAGAGAAAATTGATTTTTTTCCCTTATTATTATTATTATTATTATTACAGACAGGGTATCACATAGCCCAGGCTGGCCTTGGACTTACTACACAGTCAAGGCTGACTTTGAACTCCTGATGCTCCTGTTTCTACCTCTCAGTGCTGGGATCACAGACATGTGCCCCCAGGAGTTTTGATCAACCTTAACTTACAAAACGTGACACAGTAAGATGAATAGTTGTATAGCAAACGGAATCCATTAGTGACCCAGAATTTTACTGAGCTTTCTCCAAATAATAGACTCTGGAGATACCGTTTGGGTGTAGTTTCATTTACTATAATTCAATTAGCATGCAACTTTTTAGTAGCCATAGATTGCAATAAAAAGCAATAAACTTCTACATAATTTTCTTTGAACTTTCTGTTTTGAATAAAATGACAACCACAGTTTGCCTGTATCCTCACTTCTGCAGCTAAAGGCTTGGAAGAAATTTCTTTGTCTACTCACACAACTCAAGCATCACATGGAATAATTAAGCCATTTTCATGGAAGGTCTATGGGGAGAAGGTTTCCTGAAAGATACCAGGTTAGTAAGATTTGGTGAAGGAGAAAGTAGGCAACACACTGTCGGCTTTTAGAACTCCGTTTATTATACATTCCAGACAACGGAAACGAACAGCTGGAGCAGCAGGGCAGTGGCTTGCTTGTTTCTCTCTGAATCAAAGAAGGGGGAACTTTACAGACTCCAGCTGTGCTTACTTTGGGGTTTCCTGGCTCTCTGCTCTTCTGTGCTCTGCAGTTGACGTGTCCAAACCTCAGGGGACCCTCCATCCAGCACAAGCCAGTCTTCCTCCTCTCCTTCCTTTCTGTTTTAGAAATAAAGACTATCAGATGTGTGTAATACTCCTGGATGACCTTAGATGCCAGGGGAGGGGGGAGGAGGGAGGGGGAGGAGAGGGGAGGAGGGAGGAAGGAGGGAAGGCAGACAATGAGAATGGAAGAGAGTGTGGAGGAAAGGGAGGAGAGGGAGGAGGAGGGGGAGGAGGAGGAGGGGGAGGAGGAGGGGGAGGAAGAAGCGACAAAAGGATAATGAAAGGACTAGAAACTTGTTGGTGAGTCCAGCATGGCCCATTAAGTTTCAAGGGAGGAAGAAGGGAAGGACAGAAAAACAAAAATGGAAGAAGCTAAAGATGAAGAATTGACAGGAAGGAGGAGCCTTTCCTAATAGGTCAGTGGTTCTTAAAAGTAAATATGCTTTGGATTCTTCCAGAAGGCTTGTCAAATACTGACTTCCAGGACCTACTACAACTTCTGATTTGTTGGGGCTGCCTGAGGCCTGGGAGTCTGCATTTTAACAAGAGAGACTTCCAAAGACATGCTAGAGTTGAAAAGCAGGTTTTCGGGCTGGGAGAGGCTGGCTGCCGATGGGTTACATAGCACGGCATGGAGTCTTGAGAGCAGAAAGGGTCTGGACTTCAGAGGGAATGGGCGCAGGGAGGCAGACATGTGAAGAAAATTGCCCAAAGAGCAACAGCAAAGTGACACCGAAAAGCAGGAGAGAAGGAGGTGAGCACTGACAGAGGTCTGTCAAGAGCTTCAGCATGCAGGTTTGCCCAAGGACGTCAAAGAAAAGACAGGGGCAAAAGAAGAAATACGAGACCACCGAGTTGCAGCTAAGGCATTGATTAAAGTAGCCAAAAGTTGTATCTAAGTGCTTGGTCGGTCCTGTTTCCCAATAGAGATGTGTGGCCTGGAGATGCAGATCAGTAATAGGATGCCTTGTATGTGCAGTAGTGCCCTGGGCTCAGTCTTCACTTAATGTGGTTAGCTGACTGACTGACTGACTGACTGACTGAATGAATGAATGAATGAATGAATGAATGAATGAAACTTACTGCATGGTCGTACAGAAATGAATGGTGGAGAAATAGAATGAGTTGGATTGTGGGAAGTGTCGGGGTAGCTAATCCCATCCTCATTTTTTTGTTAGATGCTGATAACCAGGTACCTGCCTATAGTGAGTCTCCATGAAGCAGACTCACACAATGCCTCCCTAAAATATCTACAAAACCACAGCAGGACAAAACAAAAAGTGAGTCTTAAAAGAGACTGAGAAATGCCTGTGAACCTTTGGCACGGATTTATTAACTAGTAGAACCTTGATATGTGCATCTTACCACTTGAATGGGACAAGGTGAGAAGCCTTCCCCTTCACAGTCACTTTGTTTCAACAGTGGGTGTTTACTGCCCGTCTACCCAGGGCCCCTGCGAAGGAAAGTGGAAACAACTGATTCTCTAGTGTGGCACACCACAGGGGGTGGGGCTTCCATTGACCTAGCCACGCCCCTGTGTCCTCCCTGCTTCACAGCTCTGTGGCTTTGCTGGGCTATCACTTTGAGCACATTTAGCCCTGGCTTCTCGTAGGTCTAGGAAAGCTACACAGAAGCTCCAGGGTCCTGTTTCCCCAACACCTTTTCTAGATGTTTTCACTGCCCTTTGCCCTAAAACTACACATGTGAGAGTTTTAAGTCAGACACTAAGAATTTTGCAAATGCTTAAGGCAGGATTTAATACTCAGGACAATTCAATGAGAGAGGTCATGCTAACTCAGGTTATCAGTGAGGAAATCATTGGCCGACTAGCACGGCCCTCTAGAAAGACTGCCTGATGCAGCAAATCTCAATAGCCAAAGAGAAATGGGCTGTGGTTCCAACCCTGGTTATCTAATGCACTGGCTGCAATCCCATCAGAGCGCTGGTGGAACTTTGTCCAAGACCTGAAGCGATGATATTGCCTATTAGTTTGGTTTCCTGCAGGGTCCATTTTGCTATCCGTTTTGTTTTCGTTGTTTAGCAATAATATTTCAAATCTATGGGAACCGAATCATTCCCACTCATTTCCTACTTGCTAATACATTCTAATGGAAGCATGTTTTTATTGTAACTTCTAATTATCTTCTAAATCTCCTGGGGAAACACTAGTTGGAATGTTTTCCAAGTGCTGCTTAGTTTCCTCCATTACATTCTTCTGCTATGGCCATTTTCTCTCACATTTCACTCAGTGTGCCTTTTCCTGGTGGCTGAGACTCTTCTAGTGAGTTTTCCCTGTCTGCACACTCATAAAGGAAGGGTTAGAATGACAAGCGTCGGTAGCTGGCGTGGGCTTCCTTAACAATCTTGTTGGGCCACATTAAGTGTCCCTTGGTAGGCTTCTTATCTGCCTTGTCCTCTCCTCGTGCTGACATTTGGTTGCTGTTGTGACAGTATTAAGAGGTGGGACCCTTACGAAGGGACTAGGTTATGAGGGCTCCACCCTCACTAGCAGATCTGTGGAATTTTAGCCAAATGGGTTTGGCTGTGATGTCAATGGGCCTTAAGATTAAGCTCCAATCTTTCCATCCCCATGTGTCACTTCTTTGCCACATTATGCAGCAGCAAAAGCCAGTGCTGTGCTCTTAGACCTCATTTGGGCTAGGCTGGGAACCTTACTTCTTTGAATGATGTAAAGGCTACACCCATGTTATTCATTCATAATATGGAACAGCCTAGACATACACTAACAAATGAATGGATAAAATTGTTTGTGTATATACAGTGGAGTTCTATAAGCTGGAAAGAGGAAGGAAATATTTTCAGGGAAATAAGGCAAACTCACAGCTGGAATCTAGGGAGATGGGGAAGAACATGAAAGTTGAAGGAACACTATGAGTTGAGTAGAAGAGAGCCCTGAAGAGGGGGACCAGAGAGGGCGATGGGGAGGAGAAAGGGAAAATATGTCAGTCTCCTGTGAAGAATCTGTATTTAGACATGTATATGAACAAGGCACAAAACTACATTTGTATAATGAAAGTTATAAACAATAAAGAATATAGACTGGTGCCAGATGGCTCAGCAGGTAGAGGAACTCTGCCACCACACCTATCTACCTGAGTTCAATCCCATGGATCCACAGAGTGGAAGGAGAGAACCAGTTAGAGAGATAGAGAGCGAGATAGATAGATAGATAGATAGATAGATAGATAGATAGATAGACAGAGACAGACACACACAAAAACACACACAGAGTAGCAAGTAATACTCCCCAACATAAATTAATACAAATAATTAAAAGTAAAAGACAAATGTTCAGGTTACAACCAGATCTGAACAACGGTTTCCTTGTAGCTCTTTTTGCCAGTCTTTGTGAACTAGGCCCCACTCAGTTAAAGTGAAGCTCAGGCTGAGGGGTGTACCAGCCACTCAGTACATTGTACGGAAATGGGCTTATAGTGTCCGGTCTTCGGGTGACTACATGATTTTTAACCTGCCCACTCACATACACAAGCTCTGCTCTTGGCAAATCTTGGAATTTTGGCACCTGATTGGAAATGCAGTTGCCACTTAGAAGCAGGAAGGAATTACCATGGTGACAAAGCGTGAGTAGGCTTCTATCCTTAACTTGGACAGTTTTCCTTATGTGGTTTATGGTGGAAAATTCCGTGTAGTAGAATTTTGGGATTCGACACTAACTTTAGAAGTCAGCCATTGTGTTTATCTGAGCTGTGCTTACTAAATGAACCTTGAAAATAAACATTAAAATATATAAAGCGTGAGTTTCATGGATTGCATATTCATTATATTAATATGGTGGTCCCCTTATTTACAGGGGATATATCCCAAGACCCCCAGTGGTTTGATAGTGCCAAACTCTATGTAGGGTTTTCTCCTGTATATACACAACTGTGGTAAGGCTTAATTGATAAGGTAGGCACAGGAAGAGGTGAAAAGTAATAACAATAATAAAGTAAATAATCATGATGATATAATATACAATTATGAATTATATTTTGAATAGTTGATATTTAAATAGCAAATATTATCCAAATCTATCCAAATAATCAATATTACTAATTATTTAATAATAATCCAGAGATAACTTAATTATAGAAGGTAAAATCATAGGTTGGGAATTCAGTTCAGCAGTAGAGCACTTGCCTAGCATTCATGAGGCCCTGGTTCAATCCCTAATGTTGCAAAAATAATAACTATAGTAACAAAGTGTTCCCCAAGAAAACAACAGTACAAAGCATGGATAAGCGAGAATGAGTGTGTAAAAGTTAACCATCAGGCTTACTTTTCTCGTAGTTATGTTTAAGAAATGTTCTCCTTGGTCTACCCTAGAGTTCCGTGGCAGAGCCTTCTTTCACACCACCACACTGGAGATAGCAGGTAGTGGAGGAGTCTGTGGCCAAAGGTGGTCCTCTCTCAGGAGGAAATGTGAAACAAGAAAGCTTTATCCAACTAACTAAACTTGGCCAACCAGATCCTCATTCTCAAGAACTAAGATAATGAAATGGAGAGAGACACACACAGAGACAAAGAGAGACATACACAGAGACACAGAGAAATGGGACAGAGACAGGGAGAAGAGGTGGAGAGGGAGGAGAGAGAGACAGAGAGACAGAGAGAGAGGGAGAGCAAGAATGAGAGAGAGAGAGAGAGAGAGAGAGAGAGAGAGAGAGAGAGAGAGAGAGAGAGAGAGAGAGAGAGAAACCAGGCAACAAAGAATACACAGAGAGGAGTCTTGAGGTCCCTCAAGGATCCCAAGCAAGCTCAGGTTGTGGAGAAGAAAACATGTCACTTGAATAAAAGCCTCATAGTTAAGATGTACAAATTTCACGACAGCAGTAAACAGGGTGAATAGAAACTGGGATATGAATTGAATCACAGATGTGCTTGAAGTGAGCATGGTTTACCTGCTGCTCTTAGACAGCCAGGCAATTCTCCGTGTGCTCACTCAGAGCAGAGCAGCAGGGTGCAGATAGTCTCAGGATGGTGGATAGTTACACTCTCTAACTTTGGGTGGAGTAGAAAACAGAGTTCTTGTTCATCAAGCTGTGCATAATTTTGAAGGCAAGAAAAATAGAAACATTTCATCTATTTTATGGAGAAAAAACTTTCAATTTTCATTCCTCCTATTTGTTGCACCTAATTACAACACGAAATGTAGTATTTTGTTTAGAAATATCCCATGAGACTGGCTAGGCGAGCAGAGAAAGACTTCCAGATGATGGAGAACGACGCCACATTCCCCTCATGTAATCCAAACACGGGAGGCTTTTGGAAATGAATAAAATCCAATTCCAACAGCACAGGGGCTCCTGCTTGATATGAAGTTTCCACTGAGCAGAGATATTTTCTCAGTATTGTTTGATGAAAGTTTCAGTTTGGTTGTCAGAGGGAAAGTCATTGAGTGATTGTTGCAGCAACTTATAGAAGTTGACTGGAAGACCATAGTGAGACAGAGCATGTGTGCGGTCTGAAAGAAAATGGCCCCCCAAGGGAGTGGCACTCTCAGGAGGTGTGGCCTTGTTGGAGTAGGTGTGGTCTTGTTGGAGGAAGTGTGTCACTGTGAAGGTGGGTTCTGAGGTCTCATATAGGCTCAAGCCACGCCCAGTGAGACAGACCACTTCCTTGTGGCCTGTGTGTCAAGATGTAGGACTCTCAGCTCCAGCACCGTATCATTACCATGCGGTAATGATAATGGACTGAGTCTCTGAACTATAAGCCACAATTAAATGTTTTCCTTTGTAAGAGTTGCCATGGTCATGATGTCTCGTCACAGCAATAGAAACCCTAACTAAGACAGTGTAGTTTAAGGGAATTATGGGATGGAAATGATCTGTTAGGGGAAGGTAGACAAGACTGTGCTTCAAGATGCTGAAAATAAAGGTGTTAGAATATGTGTTGGGCTGCTGGAAAAAAGGGGCCCCAAATACAGGTGCTTAAGGAATATATAATTATATATAGTTCTTTCCTGTGTCAAGTAACAATCTATTAAGTAGTCCAGGTTCATTGGATAGCTCCCCTGCCTTGAGTTAGTCATTCAGAGACATTGTTTGATCTTCTTCAATTCTTAGGGTTGTCATTAGTTGGTTGAAATTAGATTAAGCTAGAAGGAGAAAGCACAGAGATGGAGTTCAAGCTATTTCCTTATGATACAGAAGGCTGCCTACACCTCTTTCTTTCTGCTGATGAGTATGATTCACATGACCTTATCTGCTACAAAGTAGTCTGGCAAACGGAAGCGCCAGTGAAGCATCCGTACGCCCAGCTAAAACCTGACTGCTAGGGAAGAAGAGAAGAAAGTATTTCTGGTGACCACTTGCATCCTGCTCTCTGGAGGAGTGTGGAAATCCAGGCCAGCCTCATTTTCCAAAGCACTCAAAGCCATCTGTGGCTCACAGGCCAAAAGGTCAGCCTCTGAAGTCACACGACGACCCAAGTGGAACCACTTAGCTGCCACCATAAAACTTCACTGCTTCTCAATCGCTGGAGTCATTGGCTGGAGTCATTTCCTACCCACCTCGAGGATTCTGTGTTAAAGGGCAGAGTATTTTCTTTCTTTTTCTTAAAGGAGCAGTGTGGGTCCTCTACACTTTAAGGCCCCGAAAGATTAGTTCAGCTCAGGGCTATTCTAAAATCCTGTCTTGTTCTTTCCAGGACCTTCTTCAAATGTTCCATTGTTTTCTCTCACAAATTCTCTTTAAGTGGGTCTCTCCTTTTAAAACTCTTTGGATAGAAAGAGAGAATGCAAAAAGCTGAAATAAATATTGGCATCTGTTGACTCATGGGATATAAAGTTCAGGGATGGAGTGTGGGTGCATCTTGACTCAGGTGTCAAAATACAACCTCAAGATAAATGTCTGAGTGCTGACTTACCCCCGTTCCAAGTTCTTATTCATAGTGGTCTCTGACATTGTAAGCTTCCAGACTCACGGCTTTCATTCCAGAGGAAATCCAATATTTCCTTTTTTATTAGTGCCTGCAAGAGTCACAAGATCACTACTACAGAGCTTGACTGTGGCCAGCTTCCTGACTCATTTAATTAATCAATGTGATGAGGAACTCAGTGCTCTGGATGCTTTAGGAACACACATAATCCTACAGCAAGGGCAAAAGCAGAAACTCATTAAATGCTAGACTGGAGAGGTATACTGCTGTGAGCCCATGTGAGCAAGGAAGGCAGGTGATGGGAATAAAGCTCTACTAGTTCATTTGCTTGCGAAGTTAAAACATCTGAACTAATTTTATAGTGACTTAAACAGTAACCTTCTTAAATGCGTTGAATTACATTTTAAATGTGTAGATGTGGATTGGGCATGTGTGCCCAGGTCCCCCATGGTACATGTGGAAGTCAGATGATGACTTGGATAGGCCAGTTCTCTTTCCTCACCACGTGGGGCTTGGGGATTGAACTCTGGTCTGTGGGATAGAACTCAGGTTGTTAGGTTTGGTGAGAAGTACTTTTGTCCACGGAGCTAGCTCACCAGCCTTTGACTAAAGCCATTGCCTAAAGCCTCTGCTTAGCTGCCTGAGAAGTCCTCAGACAGTGTCAAACTTCAAAGGCTTGTTTTTAGTGATCCTATCTGCAGCATGAATCTTATAATAAGGGTCTTACTAATAAAAACAAACCCGGAGCCAGGTATTAGGGTGAAGGCTGAAAGATCAGAGAAACAGAACAAGGCACAGCCAACCTCACCTCACCAATTCCTCAGTTGATCTTGTTTCCTCAAATTAGAAGCCTCTGTGTCCTCATCTGAATGGATCTCAGCTGAACTGCTGCTAAAAGCTTAAAAGCCTAAAAAGGCTCTAGTTCCTGATCCTCATGCCTTCTGTACCTTTCTGCTTCCTGTCATCACTTCCTGGGATTAAGGGCATGTGTCACCATGCCTGGCTGTTTCCGGTGTGGCTTTGAACTCAGATCCGGATGGATCTCTGCCTCCAGAATGCTAGGATTAAAGGTGTATGTGCCACCATTTTCTGACCTCTATGGCTGTCTAGTGGCTGTTCTGTTCTCTGACCCCAGATAAGTTTATTAGGGTACACAATATACTGGGGGACACAATATCACCACACCTATCTCCATGTCCATTCACTTGAGGACAGGCATATGTTGACCCACTGAGACCCAGTGATCCCATGGACTTCGGTGTGTTACATCATGGTATTCACAACACCCCAATGCTTTTCATAACTTTGACTTTATAGCCCACTTCTGTCTTTTATAATTCCATGCACTTCCTCCCTCTCATGTGCTCTGGTATAATGGAGGCTATCAAGAGTAGAGCATCCTCAGTCAGACTGTGGGAAATCAAACCTCTATTGCTTGAATACACAAATGTATTTTTCCATGATTCAGCAATACATTAGCTTTGTTGACAGGTGCTTAGACATCCTGGGATATTATCCCAGGTTTGCAGTAGATAAGATATGTACCACAATAATAGCAAGACCATTCACATCAGTGAGGACCAGGAAGCTGAGCATGGTGGTACATGCTTGTAAATGTAGGATTTGGAAGACATTGGCAGGAGGATTAAAAAGTCACCCTCAGCTACGTAGTTAATATGAGGCCAACCTGAGCTACATGAGATCCTGTCTCAAAAAAAAAAAAAAAAAAACAAGAGAGAGAGAAAGAGAGAGAGGACTAATTGGATAGGTAGCAGAGAACTGACTGTTGCTGCTACACCCTTACAGTGAGATAGATTGGTTGGCACTTACAATGGTTTAGTGTGTGGTGAGGTGGTTAATAACACAGACTCTGGGCTAAAATCAATTTCACCATTTACTACCTACCTAGGTTTAGGTAAGTAACCTGACCTCACTATGCCTGAGTTTCTCAAGATAGAAATAATAGTACTCACTTCACAGCATTGAGGTGATGTTGAGATGAGTCAATATTAATATATATATGTTTAAAATGATTTAAGATCTAAGAAAGTAACACACAAGAGTCATACAACTATGTAATAACACCTTTGCTAGTGTTATAATTTTTCCATGTAAATTCATATGTAAACGCTTCATGAACAAAGTAAGGGAAGTATTGTTCTGTAGCAAGTTCCCCAAAGTTGGGTAAAAATCCCGAAGCACAAAACCCACATTTTCTTTTTATGAACCTTGTCTGAATTATCCACCTCTGAGTAAGAAAGTGGGAATGACATACTAATGGAAAAACAGGCTAATAAGCCTACCCCAGCTTCACATTCGAAGGGTGGAATCATTTACGGGAACACTCTCCAACTTCCTAAATGCTGCAATCAAATCACTGCGTGGAGAAAGCTACAAAACCAAGTTCCAAACAATGAACACATCAGTGTCTCGGTGGAGCCGTTCCAACCATCTGGCATTCATATGTTGTTTGGGGGGTGGTGATCGCACAGGCGAGTAATGACCCAGCCCCACCTCCAGGCAAGTGACTTTCATGCAGGAAGCTTTCTCTGGTCACTTGTGGCTGGTTAGTATTGCCAGAAGAAGCTTCCTCCCCCCACTTCCTTGATCTTTCTTCAAGGGCCCACAAAAGGGGCCGTCGAATGCATCTGTGGAGTTCAAGGCAGGGAGGTTTCAACATTTCGTAAATAAATGTGCTCTTTGAGGCAATTTTTAAGAAACAAAGGGCCCACCCTGTTATGCAGGCTGAACACAGTTTCAGCCATAGTTGTCTCTTCTAAATGGATCTAAATTAAATATTGATCATCTTAGGTCATGTTAAAACTGATTTTGGGAAACTTGGAACACAGACACTTGATATTTCTTATTTCTTTGGTCTAAACTGTCAATTTTGTTAGCATTTTGTCTTTTCCCTACAGTGTGGAACTTGACATACAGTTAAAGGAAAATTTGTTCATTTACAATAATTAATCTAACGAGTATTTGCTGAGCTATTACAGGCTGGGTACTAAGTTAGGGTTACTTATTTAGTGGACTATAAGGGGTGGTTTAGAACTATTGGGACAGCTGTGTTATGAAAAGGGAATATTGCTATAAAATGATGGTAGTGTAATAGTCTTTCCTTTTTCAACAAGGAAAAGAGGAAAATGAAGCTGGAAAACAGAAGAGAGACTTGTGAGACAATTTAAAGAAAATGTGAATAAAATACACACTGGCGAGATTGAAAAGAAAACCTCAGTGGCTAACAGGACTGGAATGTGGATTCCACAGTCTCAGCACTGTCCTGAGATTTGGGGGCTGTGGTGGTTTGAATGAGAATGGTTCCCATAGAGTGCTTGGTCCTCAGTGGAATTATTTGAAAGGATTAGGAGGTGTGGCCTTGTTAGAGGATGTGTGTCCCTGAGAGTGGGCTTTGAGGTCTCAAAAGCCCAAATCAAGAGTTTAACCATGCTCCAGTGAGTATATAGATAACACAAACTGGACTTGTATTTTTATTCTTTCTATTTTTATTTTATTGAGTTGGGGAGGTCACAATGGTGGGGGGGGGGGGAGGCGCTGAACAAGAAGGACTGAGAAATGAGTGTGATCCAGGTGTATGATGTGAAGTTCCCAAAGAATCAATAAAATTATTATGCTGAAAAGAACAAGATTTTAAAATCCCGTTAAACAAAAGTCTACATCAGGCCCAGTGTTTCTCTCTCTTTGCCTGCAACTCGGGGACCAGTTCTTAGCTACCACTCCAGTACCATGAGTGTTTGATTCCCACCATGGATCATGGATTGACCCTCTACAACTGTAAGCAAGGCCCCAATGACATGCTTTCTTTGAAGAATTCCCTTAGTCCTGGTGTCTCTTCACAGCAATAGAACAGTAACTAAAACAATGGGAAAGACAAAGGAACAAGAAACGACAACAAAGTAGCCAAATGCTAATGGAGTCAGTACAGGGGTAGAGCTGACCCCAAAGGAGGCAGAGCTAATGAAGCAACAGTATCAATTACACGGATAAACCTTCTCCAGTGTAATTGATAAACCTTCTCCAGCCTGTTTGGTTAAGGTTTATAAACCCACATAGAAGACCTGTTTTTAACTTGGGATATAGCTCAGTGGTAGAGTGTTTGCCTAGCATTCCTGAGGCCCTGGGTTCAGTACACAGAACAGGGGTGAGACAGGAGTGGTACCTAGTTTTGAACACTTTGATGAGGGTTTAGGTTTCATCAGCAACACCCCCCACCCCTGTCTCTCCTTCCCTCTCTCTTTCTCCTCCCTCCCTCCTTCCCTTCCTTTCCTTCCTTCTGAAAAGGACAGAAAAATCTAATATGTGCAGGGATTGAAATACATACCGATGATGTGGACCATTAATATTACTGTGATAAAACACATTAAACTGGCTAGTCAATTTTATTTTCTTTTGGGATGTAGCTAAGTGGTATAGGACTTGCTCAGTATGTGCAAAGGCCTAGGTTCAAACCCCAGCACCTGTGAAAGAAGACTTAAATTGATGAATAATAATTGTGTACATCATAGGGCATGGGCAAATTTTAAACAGAAGGAATTCATAGAGCATAGTTCTAAAGTTAGAATGTCCAAGGTCAAGACACTGGTAGATTTGTGTCTGGTGAGGGCTCATTTCTTATGTAGTTGATGTCTTCTCATGTTGTCCTTGAATGACAGCATGGGTAAGGAAGTTTTCTAGGGCTTGCTATCCATAAGCTCATCCATCTTACTTACCAGAGAATCCTCACCATCTAGCCACCTCTTATACCCCCTCCTTCTTATACTCTCACCCTCGTCATTAGGATTTAGCAGATGAATCTGAGTGGGACACAAATATTTAGAGCCTGGAAATCAGCCACAAAGCCCTTTTAAAAAGTATAACGTGATATGCCAGTTGCAGAGCATTTTAAAAAATCATTAAAAGGAAAGACTTGAAGACAGATTTTTCTTTGGGCTGCCAGCTCACAAAAAATGACACGGAGACATATTATTAATTGTGAAAGCTCAGCCTATAGCTTAGGCTTGTTCCACTAGCTCTTATAACTTAAATTAACCCATTTCTATTCATGCATGTGTTGCCACATGACTCGTGGCTTTGACCTCTCATTCTGCATGTCTTGCTCCCTCTGAGCCCAGCTGGTGACTCTGCCTTTCTCCTTCCCAGAGCTCTCTCTGTCCAGATGTCCCAGGTAGACCTCTTGCCTAGCTTTTGGTCATTCAGCTTTTTATTAAACCAAATAAGAAGGCACCTTGGCAAAGACACATCTTCACAGTATACAAAAAGATTACTCTACAACAAAGAATAAAATAAACAGAGTATTTAGTTTTTTTTCCTCTTTGGAGGCCCACCACCCATCTCCCAAATAAATACTTAGAGACTCATTCTTACTTATGAATGTCTGGCCTTAGCTTGGCTTATTTCTAGTCAGCTTTTCCTAACTTGAATTATCCTGTCTACCTTTTGCCTTTGGGCTTTTACCTCTCTCTATTCTATATTCCTTTCTTTCCATCTTACTCCATAGCTGACTGTGTGGCTGGGTGGCTGGCCCCTGGTGTCCTCTCTCCCTTTCCTTTTTCCTCACTCCTCCTCCTTCGTTCTCTCTTTATTCTCTCTGCCTACCAGCCCCACCTATTTCTCTCTCCTGCTTAGCTACTTTCTATTCAGCTTTTTATTAGACCAATCAGGTGTTTTAGATAGGTAAGGTAACATAGTTTTACAGATTTAAACTAATGCAACATAAAAGAATGCAACACATCTTTGCATCATTAAACAAATATTCCACAACATAAATGAATGTAACACATCTTAAACTAATATTCCACATTTCCCCTTCTTGTCTAAATAAAAATGAAAGATTTTAACTTTAACATAGTAAAACTATATACAACAAAAGAGTTATCAAGTAAGAATTACATTTACAATGTTCAGTCTATTTGTATTTAGCAAATTCAGAGAAAAGACTCCATTATCTATCTTATCTTAGTGATTCCAAAGTTTTATATCTAATTTACTTTCTATCATAACTAAGGAAAACTATAACTCTAATTATTTAGTCTTTAACTCCATCAAAGACTCCAGAAGGGTGTAATGTTACCTAACAACAGAGACATTTGGTTTCCTGGACAGTCACCCAAAGTTCCTCTGCAATGTTGGGGCATCCATCTTGGGCCTACAGGCCTAGAATATCTGGCAGACTTTTCAGGGAAGCAGGAAAATTGAAGGACTGTCCTGCCTTGTATTGGCAAAGTTTGATAGTTGCTTCCCTGTGTGTTCTGCATGTCGTTTGTACAGTACACTGTCAGCAGTCAAGGCGAGTTTCTTTGCCCAGTGGCTAACCTTGCCACAATGAACGAAAACTCCACAAGGAGTTTGTTTTAATGCCCATTATCTTTTCTGAAGTAAATTGGTGCTACCAGGGAGCAGATGTGTCTCATTGTCATGAAAAACTCTGTTAACAAAAAATTTAAATGCCATATTTTACAGGTCTTTGAAGTCTATCTATCTAAAATATATCTCTTTATGATCTTAAAAACATACCTAATGTGACTACAAGTTTGATTACTATAGATTAATTACTAACCTCATTTCTTAATTATACACTGCATTTTTAAATGAGCTGCATAAGCACAATATCCCAAACAAGAGTAGAAACATATATACAGTATAACAGAAATAACTTTAAATTTGTATTAATACCAAGATCCATGCCAATGCAAAATATCTGAGATTAATAGTTGCCTTTTTTTACCCTATATTCCTATATTCTCCTAAATGATAACATCCATAACTCACCAAATAACCAATAACCATCCAATTTATCGCTTGGGACTGTGGGCATCATGTTCTCCAGACTGCTTCCTGTTATCTGTGGGCAAAGGCATCTTTAGGGGTCCTTGAGAAAACTGAGATAATGGCCAAGTCCTTGGGAAGACCAGCTGTAACCTTTGTTGATATATATCACCTGTCAAATTTCAGGAGGTCTCCTATGATCAAACCTGATCCATATCAACCCTAAAGGATTACATAGCCTCTCTTTTCCTATGGAAATAAAAGCAAGACCTCTTCTCCAAAGCAATGCATTTTTTTGAGTTCCATTTTAAAGTTAAGGCATTCCTAAAGTGTATAGGCTGGTTTATGTCAGCAGTCCTCTTGATCCTACGTCTTTTAGCAACTGTCATTTCCTTTTTAGCAATAAAAAATTCAAGGTCAATGTAGCAACATACAGGATCCAGACTCCCTGTGTATTTCCCATCTCTACCTGGCTATTTTGTATGTATATATTACTTTACTCTCTCTTTAAAAACTTTATTAAACTACTTACTTTTTTCCCTATGACTGTCTATAACTGTTCTCTTTTCTTAAGCCTACGCACATTGTTAAACACACTGTAACCTGTTTAGAAGTCTTTTCCATCTGGATCTGTCTTTACTACATATCTCTAGTCTTTTTTGACTTGCATGATCCTTTAAACTGCTAAGCGGCACAGCTAGGACCTCCACTGTGGCTTTGGCAGCCAGCTCTACCTGTTTCTTAGGTAGTGAGAGCCAAGCCTAAAGCTAGGGTCGGAAGGTGTGTTTGACCGGAAACTGCATTTGATCCCCCAGAGCTCTAGAATGCTAATCCTTGTACTGCAGCAGGCATTTTTGTTTGTTTGTTTGTTTGTTTACTTAGCTTTTTATTTTTTTTTTAACTTAGCGTACTGGCTGTCTAAGGACTTGGTATAAAGGCAGAAACTCTTAAAGGAACTGTGTCTATTTTTTTGTTTTTGTTTTCTTCAGCTTTCTCAGGTTCTAGGTGGATACTCAAGCCTCACTTTGGTATGCCAAAATGTAGTTGTTTTTTTTTTTTAAACTTTTTGCTCTTCGGGGGCCCTGTCATTCTCTTCTCCTTCTCCTCTTCTTGCTCCTCCCTTCTTCTCCTTCTATTTATTCTCTCTGCCTGGCAGCCCCATCTATTTCTCTCTCCCGCCTAGCTATTGGCCATTTAGCTCTTTATTAGACCAATCAGGTATTTTAAACAGGCAACGTAATACAGCTTTACAGAGTTAAACAAAATGCAACATTAAAAAAATGCAATACATCTTGCATCATTAAACAAATATTCCACAGCATAAATGAAAGTAACACATCTTAAACTAATATTCCACAACAATTTAGTACTAGAAACTAAAGAGCGTGACAAAGTGAATCCAAGGAAGTCATTATGAAGGGTTTTACTATAAATAAAACATCTAATGAGATACATAGCAATTAAGGAGCATGATCCATCTAGCTCTGCCTTTGTAAGGATGAAGCAACCTTTAGTAATGAAAATGATTACAAGCTGCTAAATCTACAATGCTAACACAAACAAAGGGCTAAGACATGGTAAGGAGATATAACAGTTTCCAGTCAGGAAATTAGAAAGTATCAACTGGAAGACTGTCATGTGAAATTTATTTAAAGATAAATAGTAAGACAGCTAGGTCACTTGTAGAAGGTACACATTATGGTTAGTGCTTCCTAGAAATCAGCTAGTGAGGCTGAGTTGATAGATGTACTTCTAACTCAGCCCCACTGGCTGATTTCTAGGAAGTACTACCCATAATGTGTACCTTCTAAGCATAACTTTAATCTCAGTACTCAGGAGGCAGAGGCAGGCAGATCTCTGTGAGTTCCAGGCCAGCCTGGTCTACAGAGTTTTAGGACAACCAGGGCTACACAGACAAACCCTGTCTCTAAAAACAAACAAACAAAAAAGAAGTGCATCTATTAGAGAGCGACATCTATGAAAGGAAGAGGTAGATAAGCAGTGTAGGGAGGAGGATGCCACCAAACCATGATGTAGTCTTCCCCCACCCCTGCAAAACCTTTGCTAGCCCAATTTGGGCCTTGGAAGCAAAGATGGCCCATCAGAGATGTCTCCCTTTAGACAGAAATGGCCAGGCCTAACCTTCCTTAGTCATTATTGACCATAGTCCACTGTGAGAAGAGTCATCTTGGCTATCACCACTTTGTTCATCAATGGCTGAAAGAATGTGCTGAGGAAAATCAAATTCTATCTCAAAAGGCACAGAGAACTGTCCAGGTGCTAAACACCGGCTAGCTACATCTTTTGAAAGGCATCAGGATAGGGCTCCAAGGATAGGAAATATAATGATATATCCAGAATAGGAACCACTAATCTTTCCAAGATGGAAGAAGCCTAATCTAGTCAACTTGCAGCAAGCTGCCAACTGATCCCCTCCAGTAATAATACATTCTAGGGATTTAATGTTGGCTTGCTTCTGTATCTGGCAGCTTGCACATTCAGAAACAGCATTTGGTAGACTCGATTTGGTAGGCAGGAGACTATAATGAGTAATCTTCATTATCAACTTGCTTTGGATTTGGAGTCACCTAAGAGATACACCTCTGGGGCATGTGTTGCTGACTAGTCGTGTGTGTGTGTGTGTGTGTGTGTGTGTGTGTGTGTGTGTGTGTGTATGTCTGTGCTATGTGTGATGTGTGTATATTGTGTCATCACTGGAATTTCCAAAGAAGCTTAACTGTGGAGGGAAGATTAAACCTGAATATAGGAGGCATTAGCCCATAGGCTGGGATCCTAGACTGAATCAAAAAGAACAAAAAGGAAAAAAAAACCAAGCTGAGTATTAACATTCACTTCTCTGTCTCCTGACTGTGGACACAGTGTGACCAGTTCCTTCACACTTGTGCCATAGCTAGAGCAACTTTCTCTCCTATCCTTCCTGGTCATGATAGATTGTCCCCTCAAACTGTGTGCTGATGTAACTTCCTTAAGTTGGTTTTGTCAGGTGTTTTGTCCCAGTAACGAGGAAAGTAACTAAGACAGAGTCTACAGTGCCAAGCCTGCATGTATTCTCCCTCTCTCCTTTGATGGCCAACTCATTCGTCTGTTTTATGGGGTCAGACTGACCCAGACTGGCTCAGCCTCCCTGTATGTGGAAATGAACAGGCCTTGCACTCCTGGACTCTTCTTTACAGTAAGAATTATGGGAAGATTGTGTCCCCTCTAGTCCACTTTGGAGTTGATTATGAGCATAGTATTTGCACCTGACAAGACTTGCTACTACAGGGTCAAGTCTATCTTATCTTATCTAAATTTCTACACACCAGTACAGATCTCTCTTGGAGAAGAAGTTCTGTTGTTTTTAATTGTTAATCTTTCAGAAACCTGAAGTCCACGAAAGGACCACCAGGAGGACTGTATTCCTTTTCTGGATGTTTTCATGGACATGGGAGCTCAATTAGCATCATCTGTGAAATCTGTCAAGGCTCAGTTGTTATAACTTCCCTTCTTTCATTATACATTTCATTTTTATTTTATTGTTGTCTTGAGATAGGGTCTCATGTGGTCCATGCTGGCTTTGAACGTACCATGTAGCCAAGGACAATCTTGACCTTCTGATTTTACTAACACTGCATCCCTAGCTCCTTCATCATCCTCTTCTGTAGGGTGAGTTGGAGCCCTGGTCCCCAGAGGGTAGCTTTGCCACTTCTACCTGTACGTTCTTTGCAGCATTTTTCCCTCTGAGGTCAGCCTGACCTCTAACACCACTTCCAGGAAGTAGGGGCCCACTGCTTTCAGAATACACAGACCTCACTCTGTCACTGTCCCACACCTAACACGGTGTCCTGTCAGGTCTAGCCATATCACTCTATGAATGACCTCTCATCATTCTGTAAATACTTTCGGCTCTTCTGTTTTCTCTCTAGTCACATACATGCCTGAGTAACAAATTCAAGGAGAAGACGATATGGAACAAAACTCTCAAAAGACAAGTCCATCTCAGAATTATTATAGCCTACTGATCTCAGAGCATTTAGTATACCTCTGTCCACGGAAGCATATTTTATATCTGTTTTGAATTAGGGTGTTGGCAATGGGAAGTCATAGTTTTGCACAGAAACAAACTAAATATATTTCTTATAAAGCTAACTTGTCTTAGGGTGTGATTGTGACAGATCTGTTTTACACAGTTACATGATCAGTTTTTGCTCTTGGGTGTTCTAAGGTTATGTAGCAGTGACAATGATAGCCCCAAAGGATCTTATGGTTGAACATTATTACACCACTAATTTGTTTTCAATAAATCCACATAATTTCATTTTCATTTAAAAGTGTATTATTGAGCCAGGTATGGTGGCACATGCTTGTAATCCCAACAGTCTGGAGGTGGAGATAGGAGAATCATGAGTTTGAGGCTAGTCTGGGCTCCATAGCCCTTTCTCAAATTACATGAATTAATAAATAATTGGGGTGAGGTTCACAAACAATACATTTTATTAATATTAAGTATTTAGTTTGATGGGTTAGGACAATTATATACACTCTGTAACTACCACACTAAAAAAGCTATAAGACATTTCTCTAGCCATAGAAACTTTCCTTGTAAGCCTTTGAGTCTTTTTCCATTCCTTAGGCAACCACTGTTTTGTTTCTGTTGTAATTGATTAGTTTCACCCATTTTAAAACCTTATATAAACATATAGAATGCAGTATTTTGTGTCTGTTATATTTTGCTCAACCTTGTTTTATGTTTATGTATTTACTTGTATATGGAGTCTTGTGTGTTGTAGAAGTGCACCTGCCATGGCGAGCATGTAAAGGTCAGAAAGTCTCCCTTTCTACTGTGTAGATGCTGGGGATGGAACTTGTCAGGCTTAGTGACAAGTCCACTGAGCTATCTTGCTGTCCTCAGCATGAGTTTTATCCGTTTGGGGTAGGTTATCAATAACTTGTACCCAGTATTGGCAACGTCAGGTGTGTGTGTGTGTGTGTGTGTGTGTGTGTGTGTGTGTGTGTATCTTAACTCTGGAATGTCCTCTGCCTTTGCCTTTGGTCAGTCTCTGAGAAATGCAGGGGGTTGGCGAGTCAATCAGCAGACTCTTATAAAGGAAAACATTTAATTGATGGTGGCTTACAGTTTCAGAGGTTTAGTCCATTATCATCATGGTTGGGACATGATGGCATGCAGGCAGACATGGTGCTGGAGAGTTCTGCATCTGGATCCACAGGCAGCAGGAAGAGATAGTGAGCCACTGAGCCTGGCTTGAGCTTCTGAAAACTCAAAGCTACCCCCAATGACATACTTCCTCCAACAAGGCCACACCTCCAATAATGCCACTCCCTATGAGTCTATGGGGGGCATTTTTATTCAAACCACCACATTTTACTTCCTGGACCCCATATGCTTGTAGACATATCATAACACCAAATGCATTTAGTCCAACGTCAGAAGTCCTCATAGTCTTTAACAGTCTCAACCCTGTTTAAAAAGTCCAAAATCCAAAAAGTCTCTTCAGAGACTAATGGCAATCTGTTAACTGTAACCTCTGTAAAACCAAAAAAAAAAACCAGATCACATACTTCCAACATTTAACAGATATATATTACCATTCCAAAACATAGAGAAGGGAGTGGAGTGAGGAAACATTGGACCAAAGCAAGACTGACAACCAGCTGCCCGAACTCCAAACTCTGTATCTCCATGTCTAATATAAAAATGTTCTTCAGATCTCCAACTCCGTTCAGTTTTGTTGACTGCAACACACTTCTTTCTCTCAGGCTGGTTCCACTCCCTGTTAGCAGCTCTCCTCGGCAGGTATCCCACAGCTCTGGCATCTCCAACATCTTGGAGTCTCTAAGGCAATCCAGGCTTCACCTTCACAGCTTCACACAATGGTTTTTTTAGGCCTCCAATCAGGGATACTCCGACACATACCTGGCCTCAGTGGCTTTCCTTAGTTGAAGAGGAAGACTCCATAGCACCTTTCTTCAATCCTTGACTCTAAATCCAGAATCATGTGGCTGAAGCTGCTAAGTTCTGCTGCTTGCTGTTAGGGTCCTAGAGAAGTCCCATCCATGTATGCCATCAGCAAGAGTGTTTTTATTCCAGCATGCTGGGGCCTGCCATCCCATACAAAGGAAAAATGGCTAAGACCCCCCCCCCCACCAAGAGGGATGTGTGGGCTCCTTTTAAGCACAGCCAAGGGGAGGTCCTAGGGCTATTA
Organism: Peromyscus nudipes; assembly: GCA_902168325.1. Classification (NCBI taxonomy): domain Eukaryota; kingdom Metazoa; phylum Chordata; class Mammalia; order Rodentia; family Cricetidae; genus Peromyscus; species Peromyscus nudipes. Next base: position 31,331 of record CABHPH010135427.1, read on the forward strand.
GGTCACTTTGGATATGATTGGCTTAAGCAAGTGGCAATCATATTAGTACATTCTAATTGGCCAGGGCTAGACAGGGGCTGGTCAGGGCTATAGTTTTCCATTTTGGGGCAGGCCTGGGAGGCCCTGTCCTTGAGCTGCTGTGGAGTCTGCCTGGCCTAGTATGTACTGACTGTGGGGGCTGGCTCCATGGCCCAGGCTTGGTCCCATCTCCCTTGCCCCTGTGGTCTGGGGCACCAGTGATTAGTTGCCCTTTGTTTGTGGCTCTCTCAGAAACTACTTGTTCAGTCTCAAGAAACTGAAATTGAGGCCTGATCTCTGAGAGAAGACTGAGCAGCCTGTTACGGTGTCTGCATGGTCCTCTCACTTGCTAGGGCCGGAACATGCCCCCCTCATTCCATTACATCTTCACCAGCTTTCTGTGTTTGGTGGTTACCTTCCCTGCCAAAGTTTGGCTGTCCTGGAACTCACAGAGATCTGCCAGCCTCTGCCTCTGACTTGCTGGGATTAAAGGTCTTCTCCACAAACCTGGCTCTAAATTTGTCTTTAATTCCTTTTCACAAGTTGGAAACTTAGCTGGGTGGGATCTTGCCTTAAGGTCACCACTCCCTTTATTCCATTTCTTAATCTGTTTATCTCCTTGAACACAGGATTTAGCTCCATTCCACTTCCCGGTGCCCCTTTTCTCAATCTGTGCATTTTGAATTTTTACCTGCTCAGTTTGCTCCTTTTCATTATAAATCTTCGTTCGAGTTAACACGAATAGCCATATGACAGGGTCTATACTAGGCTGTTCTGAGATTTCCTCTGCCAAGGGAATTAATCCAAACTCTTGACTTTAGTTTCAGGCAGACTCTTCTGACAAGGGAAAAAAACAGCCGCTTTCTTCACCCAAATATCACAAGACCAGTCAGTCTCTAGGCCACATGCTAACATTCTTCTCCTCTGAAACCTCTGGAGCCAGCCCCACAGTTCAAATCACCCTCAGCACCACTGTCTTCCATGCTCCTACTGATATGGCCAATTAAGCCCCACTTAAAGCATTCAACTGCTTTCCTAATCCACAGTCCCAAAGTCAGTATCTATTCAAACAAAAACATTGTCCAGCCTATCACAGCAATACTCCAGTCCCTGGTACCAACGTCTATCTTAGTTAGGGTTTCTATTGCTGTGAAGAGACACCATGACCATGGCAACTCTTTTTTTTTTTTTAAAAAAATATATATATATTTCTCTTTCTCCCTCCCTTTTCTTCCTCCCTCCCTTTCTTCCTCCCTCCCTGCCTCCCTCCTTCCCTCCCTCCCTCCCTTCCTTCCTTCCTTTCTTCCTTCCTTCCTCCATCCTTCCCCCCTCTTACTTTC